>JARYHS010007075.1:10328820-10456054 GCA_031002005.1 Vandiemenella viatica
CTTGGAATCCGTTAACCGAGTCTTGAGACAAGGTTACGACTTCCTTCGAGCCTGCCCTGAGATGAGAAACCTCCTTCCTAAAATCCTCCCTCACCCACCCAGAGCCTGCTTCACCAGACCTCCTAACCTCAACCAACTCTTGGTCCATAAGCACGGGGTCCCCCGGCCTGCAAGACAGCCTCAAGGTTCATTTCCTTGCAACAGATCCCGTTGCAAATTATGCAGTATGCACCCGCCCTCCACCACCTTTACCAACCCCGTAACTGGGGAAAGCTTTCCCATCACAGGATTTGCCACTTGTACATCCTCCCACCTCATATACCAACTCACTTGTAACCATTGCCCAGCCTCCTACATTGGACTCACAACCAATCCACTAGCCATCAGAATGAATGGACACCGACAATCAGTACATACCAAGAACCCTGACCACCCTGTATCTCATCATGCCACTATACATGGCACCAACGATTTTAATACCTGTTTCTCGGTCCGCGCCATCAGAGTCCTCCCAGATAAAAGCAGTATTTAAGAACTTAGAAGGTGGGAACTGGCCTATCAGTACCAACTGGGGACCAGACAATCTCCAGGTCTAATTAAGATAGCACCAATTTTCCTCCCACCCATCCCCCTCACAGAACCACCGCTCACCAGAGCCTATCTTTATAGATTGTGATTTCGAATTTTAGATTTAGTTTCAACTAAAAATTTTAATTCCCCCCCCCCCCCCCCCACACACACACACTTGTGTCCATTACTTGATTAACTGAGGTATACTACCCTTCCGCGTCAGGACCTTGTACAGTTTTGCTTTATACTTGCCATTCATCTCCATTTTCCGGCCTGTACTCTTCTACCCCCTCCCTCACTTCTTGCCATGATGTATTTCCCCCACCATAAGCCACCGAAATTGTGGCTCACACAGTTGGCTGCCGGCCGCTTGCGTGCAGCCATCTCACTTCTACTGAGGAAGAGCCATGCTCGAAAATTTTATTCTTTGTGTGTTCGTGTACCAACGCCGCTGGAATCCCCTTCTTTGGTAAGCGGTGGTTTTTTTATCCTATCCTAATGTTCAATATATCCGCTTTTAGCGCCTTTGTTTCCTAACAATCTATATATATATATATATATATAAAACTCCATGTAAGGAGCCAAGCTGCATATCTGGGGTGGGATATCAGCCTCACACTCCTCAACTAACAAACTTACAATGCTTCATAGTAAAAATGTTTTTCTAAAAGTTCACAAATTGTAGACCGTAAAATGCCTAAGGAATTTAATCAACTGTTCATTGTGTCGGTCACCACTCCCATAATTACCTTTTACAAGAAAAGGAAATGAGTTCGACTAAAAAATAAAATTTACTGTTAAATTCCACTATTGGTATATTCTGAAAATTAAACAAGAAAATTTGGTACAGTTGATTTTCGGCTATCGGAAACACTTTTCCGAAGAAAGCAAGTTATGAACCGTAGGAAGCAGACAGAATACCCCTCAAGCAATTTAAAGTTATTCAGTCATAGTTAGGTGGCCTTCGACACTTCAACTCAAACATGGCATCGTTTTGAACATGCTCAAGAAAAAGTCCCAGGCTGCTAGTACAAGTAGCACAGTTCCGGGGCAACTGGTGCAAGAGTTCGCTCTAGCTCATTATATAGGCCGTAGTATTTTTACGCAGCACATGACTTGCCAGAAAATAGTGTCTTTAAACTCCACTCCCCGAGGCTTCAGCTTTTAGTATGATTTAGTACTGTGGATTTTAAGCACTTTTTCCCTCTTCGTGTTTTCTCGAAAAGTTGATCGATTTGCCATAATTAATTTTCTCGTGAGGCCGTGAGTCACAATTGCATCACCCGCCACACCTCCGAATTTTGGTAGATACCTGGGTTCCGAAATAGCCGCCATTTACAAAATCTCATGTTTCTTTAAATTGTGTCCAAAGCAATCTTGAAATAAAAATTTGTATAGTGTCCCTGCTACTTGGATACATATTTTAAAAGTAACTCCAACCTTTTACAGTGTCTGGTTTAGCTGTTAACAATTTATTTGTGTGTTCGAAGTATGTTTTGCTATACAGTGTTATTTTAAAATTGCTGTCCCACTTAACCCCCTACTCAGAACTGCTTTAAAAGTTTCCCATGTTGTTCAGAAAGGATGGAAGTTAAGGGAAAGGTGTTCTTTATGTTCGAAATGTGTTTAAAATTGTTGATTACTATTTTAAGAAGTTGCTGGATACTTAAAATTTTATAAATGGCTTTAAACAGAGTGTTTCGCTTGAAATTTTGCTGAATTCTGTTTCTATGAATTTATTATTATTTTTAACGTTTGTTACCGTGTTAAGAAAATGTGTGTAAATACCGATTTTATCTCGAAATGCAAATTGATTATTAAAAAGCTGGATTATGGCCGATTTAACTAATTCTGGTAAGTTTAAACATTATTTACTGTTCTTAAATGTTTGCTTATGGCTATTATTATATGTTTAGCTACTTTTCCATCTTTGAAATGCTTTAAATGTGGAGTTAGCTGTGGTATCGCCTACTTCATGATTGCTAACCCCCATACTTATGACAATAATGTTAATAATTTTGCAATAATTAGAGAGTTTACTCCCTCCCCCTTGATGCTATCTGTCTAAAAGTGTAGAATTTACTGAAATTCTAGGGTACTTACATCCGCCTGCTGTCACAATTCTGCACGAATAAGGCTGTATGCTGAAATATTGCACTTTTATTGTGTTTTTTTTTTTTGTGTTCGTCATTCCCAGCCGCCTTCATTTGTGGTAAGTGTTGAGTAACATTTCCCTATCCTTCCTTAGTTTTACATATATATATCATCTACCTAGGCAGACATTCAAAATGTAGTTTAACAAGACCTCACAAACAAAGGAGCAAAAAATGTTTGATACTAAGTTTATTTAATTTCTGAATATCAATGGTAGCAAATATGAATCATCAACCTGGTATTTTAAATCAAGTCCTCCCAAAAACTGAAGGGATTTGAGCAATGAAGTGTCCAGCAACTATCTGATCGTGTATACAGGGTGTTACAAAAAGGTACGGCCAAACTTTCAGGAAACATTCCTCACACACAAACAAAGAAAATATGTTATGTGGACATGTGTCCGGAAACGCTTACTTTCCATGTTAGAGCTCATTTTAGTTTTGTTAGTATGTACTCCCCACGCTCTCCTGACCTCAACCCTCTTGACTTCCATTTATGGGGGCATTTGAAAGCCCTTGTCTATGCAACCCCGGTACCAAATGTAGAGACTCTTCGTGCTCGTATTGTGGACGGCTGTGATACAATACACCATTCTCCAGGGCTGCATCAGCGCATAAGGGATTCCATGCGATGGAGGGTGGATGCATGTATCATCGCTAATGGAGGACATTTTGAACATTTCCTGTAACAAAGTGTTTGAAGTCACGCTGGTACGTTCTGTTGCTGTGTGTTTCCATTCCATGTTTAATGTGATTTGAAGAGAAGTAATAAAATGAGCTCAAACATGGAAAGTAAGCATTTCTGGACAGATGTCCACATAACATATTTTCTTTGTTTGTGTGTGAGGAATGTTTCCTGAAAGTTTGGCCGTACCTTTTTGTAACACCCTGTATTTGCAATGAATTGAGCCTCTGGTTTAAAATTTGTCAAATATGTTCCTGAGGACATGCCTTCAAAGGAAAAGTGTACAAGAAAGCCAACAGAAATGTATTTTACACAAAATTTAACACTTCCAATATCATTATCAGTACAGCAGCCACTCATGTTTGATGGCAAGAAGGCGTATGACTCCATCAACAGGAAAAGCCTACTCAACATCCTAAGGAATAAGAGAATTAATCAGACACTCACCAACACCACAAACAAAGTAAAATTCATGGGAGAACTCTCCAGAGAATTCGAAACAAAAACTGGCGTTAGACAGGGTGACGGTCTCCCACCAATCTTATTTACCATAGCCCAGGACAAAGTCATTAGAGAATGGGAGAAAACAAACACCCCAGTAAAACTAGGCAGGAACAGACTAAATATCTAATGCTTGGTTGGCCTTCACAGATGGTCTGGCTATTCTGTCAAAAAGTGAACAGCAAGCCAATAAACAAATAGAATCCCTCAAAGAATTATGAGAAAAAATTGGACTACAAATCTCCTTTGGAAAAAACGGTTTTTTCGGCACACAAGCCGAACATAAAACACTGGACAAAAAATATGGCAAAATCAACAGAGTTACTTAGGCGAAATTATCAGCCCAACAGGACTCGAAAAAGATGGCACAAAAACAAAAAATTCGACAATACAAAAACGCTTTCGGGCAGATTTGCAACATCTACAACAAAAAGAACAAAGGAACCCAATCAAAAATTAGGCACTACAATACAGTTATTAAACCCAACACTCTCTATGCTCTCTATGCCACAGAAACACTCACACTAAACTCTATGAGGGACATCGAGAACATCCAGAAAGAAGAATGAAGAATCACCAGGAAAATTATTGGAGCAACCAAAACGGATGAAGGCTACAGACTTAAGTCAAACAAAATAGTAGAATCCCACTCAAACATAGTGTAACATAACAAGCGTCTGCGCCAGGTGTCTGCAGCAGACGACGCTTGTTAACAATGTATTATCTTTGAGTAATAGTAAGTTAGTCTGTCTCTGACCGCCGGACGAGATTGTTCGCGCGGAGGCACATTTCGGTCTAACAGTTTGGAAATTGTTACAGACTCAAGTAAAGTATTCAAGTGATTTATATAAGAGTGCGATGAATAGAATTTGTGATTCGGAAGAGAACATTTTTTCTTAAAGTGGCTACATGTGGTGAGAGGAACTTTAATCAAGGTGGTAGATCATTTTGTTGTAGAAACTCTTTATCCTACGAACTTGTAATTTTCGGCGAAGTCTGATACCTTATCTAAAATCTCATATTTGGTGGTGGTATTTTTCCGTTGGGTGATATAGCTGCATCTTAACTATTACAATAAAGTCACTTTGTGTGAAGTTGTATATAAACTGTTGAACTGTTCTTTTTATTTAGTAAACCCCACACTCGAAATTTACCTAAACCTGGCGACCGCGGCATAAGAACCTTTTTTTATCTGTTTAATGAACTTATTTGTGTTTCTAAGTAAGTGACTGTGGGCTCAAATCAGTATGCAAGATTTAGCCCAACAAAAAGCTTTTCCTTTTGTAGCCTTGCAATAGCCAATGACATCAGAAAATGCAGACTCAAATTCAACTATCACATTTACAGGATGCCAGATCACATATTAACTAAGCAGATATTCGACCTCATGCAACCATTAAAAATGCGCAAAAGTTGGTTCGAGCAAGTAAGACAAGACCTGGAAAAAGCAAATATCAAGATGTCAGAAATCCTAGATCGCAAAATCTTCAGACAATAATTAGACAACTGGGCAGTCATGCCAGAAACCAAAGCCAAGAAGACCGGCGCAACTTGGACAGAAGAGAGGAAACTTGCCTTCAGTAAATAGGTATGAGAATAATGGAATGGAAAAAGAAACTAAGACAAAAATGATTAAGTTTTGTATGATCTGTATAGGTCTATTTTCATAAAATAATAATAATAAATGCATTGAGTGAAAGGAAAGAAGGCTAATAAGTAGATTATACATCGAATTAGGAGTGAGAATGGTGAATGAATTTACAGAAGAGGGAAACATTGGAAGGGGTGTAAGACAGGGTTGTTGTCTGTCACCCATATTATTTAACATCTATTTGGAGAAAATTATACAAAGGAGTTTAAGAAGTAAAGGAGGTGTATGCTTGGGTGGATATACGATTAGCTGCATCAGATTTGCTGATGACATAGCTTTGCTGTCGGAAAGTGTTGAAAAACTCACAAGAATATTAGAGGCTTTAGACAAAGGGAGTAAGGAATTCAGGATGAAAATCAATAGGAAGAAAACTAAATGTATGATGATGGGAAGGAGTATGAAAGAAATGATGATAAAGTTAAAAGGATAAATAATTGAACGAGTCCTTCAAATATCTTGGTGATATTGTGTGTGGTGATATGAGTTGCAATGGCAAAGAAAGACTTCAATAGAAGGAAAAACTTATTATGTGGAAGGCTGGATAAAAAGCCGAGAAAAAACTAGTGAAATGTTTTGCATGGAGTGTAGGACTCTAAGGGACAGAAACATGGACGTTGCACAAAGACAATGTAAAGAGCACAGCTGGGCAGAAAACCGTTAATCCAATTAAAGCCCGGTCAAACAGAGCGCGGCGGGCTGACGGCAGTCCGCCGAAGTTGTAGTGGACAAACAGAGCGCGGGCAGCTGAAGGGCGGAACAGTGTTGAAGCAATCGTGGACCAAGGAAGGAGTTATTGATTTATTTTATTTTTGTCTGCCCCCTCCTTCTTAACATGTCTAGCAGTCAATCTGACGAAGAAAAATTGATTCATCAGCTCACTTTTAATAGTTCAAGGCGAAAAAGTCAGTATATACTTCACAAAACTACCCTGCCACCTAAACCATTACCTGATACAGACACGCCCATTCCTCACGTACTTTTAGGCGATGGAAGATTCAAACTACAAACTTATTTAATGCGCCCTTTTGTAAAAACTACAGTTGTAAAATGATGAAGGGAAAAAAATTCAACATCTTTGTAGGGTATGATGTGTAGTAGAAAATACATTTTGAAGTTTAGCACAGATGTGGCATAATTTCCCTCCCCCCCCCCTTATAGAGTTGGATGTAGATAGCGCAGTCCAAGCTGTCAAAGCTACATGTTGCCTTCACAATTTCGTAAGAATTTACACAAAACAGATCACTGAAATTGAACTACAAGGTGACACAATAATAATAAATCAACATGCCAATGCTTTCTCAACCACAACTCAACTGAGAGAAAGATCAACTGATGCTGCCTATGCGGTACGAAACCATTTTCTAAATTACTTCAACAACGAAAATTCATTTTAATTGTATGATAATTATACTAATGTATTATGCATCTATGGGTTATGGAAAATAAAAGATGCTGTACAAAATAAATAAATGTATACTTTCTTGTCTGGTTGAGCTTTTCAGCTATTTCATTCCACGTTTTTGCTTTCTTCGGATGTTTTTGTACTCGGGAATGCTGAGATTCTTATAAAAATGAACATTCTCGAACGCAATGAATGAGACTTTCTGTCTCGTCCGCCATTGCCCGCCGCGGACTCTGTGGAATTCACAACCTGCCCGCCGTGAACTGCACTTCCACCGCGCGGTAGGCCGCGCTCTGACTAGGCTGATGCAATACTATGTACCACAGAGTCCGAGCGGACTGCCCACGCGGGCTGCCCGCATTATGTTTGACCGGGCCTTTAGCGTTTATTTAGCAAAGTTAACAAAATTTCAAAAATTTACCTTTTAAGTTAACATAAAAAATTGTTAACGGTCTTCTTAATGTCTGTTAATTTGAACTACCATTAACTTTAGTCTGTTACATTGGTTGTTGATGTAGGCCTATTTGGTTTGTTTGAATTGTGCGCCATGCCACTCTCAACTAGTCGAATGGTGAACAAATTAGGTAATACGAAGTGCAAGTGTGATGCATATACAACTGTTATTCTAGGCATGGCGTGGGTTGTAAGGAGCAAGCCTACTACCGGGGTAGTAGTAAGTCTTCATCTCCTCAACTTACTTCACAGTCGTGTAAAGTTCTACCAAAATTTAAACTGTTCAAAATTTTATTTTTAGACCATGATAAATACCTTTGATAGGTCAACTGTAATGTGGCAACAGCCGCCACCTTACCATAATTAACCTCGGAAAGGAAAGGTATGTTAGTTGCTACAACAATAGAAGCACTGTTCAGTTTTAACAAATCGATATATTCTTCCAAAATTTAAAGTTTCACATTACGGTTGAAAAAGAGGATCAGACAATCTTTTCACAAAAGAAAGGAAGTTATAAAGTGAGACCGACCGCCGGAATACCTCTAAACAATTTTTAGACTTTACATAATGTATATTTGAAAGTGTACTTTTCACCAACGGAACCTAAGATGGCTGCCAGAAAGGATGGCAGTATGGAACTATCTGTAAGGCCGGTTTGCGGTAGCAAGTGCCTAGATCACTTGACATGGGATGCCCGAGGAAATCCTAATATAATCCTCCAAGTCAGGAGGCACCCAGAATATAGTGCATAGAAGATACGTCCCGTAGGACTCTCAGAAATTCATATTATTTAGAACTAAGCATAAAAAGCTGTTGAACTAAGCATAAAAATTATTTTACTCCCCTTCAACTTTTGTATTAAACTCCATCGTTTGGCTGTAATAAATTGCCACCTGTTGCTGCTGACATCACTGCTCTAGACGTGTGTTTGTGTGTGTGTGTGTGTTTTAGTGTATCCATGCCTATGATTTTTAGCATATTATTCTACGGTTTCCATTACATCATTCAAAAGAATTTTTATCCCCTGGTTTAACCGTGGTAATTTATGTAAGCCGGCAGTGCTCGAAATTGACCGGGCATTAGGCGTAATTACGCCTAAATATTTTCGTTTTACGCCTGCAATCTCCGTCAAAGGCGTAGAAAATACTCCTAAGCATCAAAACTTTAAAAAAATTACATTTCGGAACTTGTTTTCAGTTTTGCGTGTTCAAGGTTAAATTCTAATAATTAATTTCAGTTCTTGTAGTTTTGATATATTTCAATGTTTCCAATAATATGTTTCTGATGTTCAGAAGTGGCAACATTGTAGGTGGAAGTACCGCGAAGGGGGGGGGGGGGAACAATTCTCGCACGTGTTATTCGCTTAACAAAGGATCTAAAGATGTCTCGTAAAATTACTGACCTTATACCATTTGTAAAGACAAGTATTGGTGATAGAAGTGTTACAAGTACCGATAAACAAGGACTGCCAGAAAATGAAGAAACATCAGCTGCTGACAAATCATCAGGCCCTTTAGCTACTACCAGTAGGCCTGCTCCGACTTCATGCAATCCAGGAGGTCAACAAGCAAATAAACGATCAAAAACAGTTCAAGATTTATCAGCTACTATGCCTGCTGTTACCACCAGTACATCGACAAGTAATGCCGTGGGTAAACACACATTAAGTAAGTTGCAAAAAAGTTTTCCTTGGTTATCAGTAGAACAAGGCAGCAAAAATAGTATGTTTTGCGTCGTTTGTAGGCAGTTTTGCGAATTCATCTTTAACGAGTTTCGTAAATGCAAAGGTTATATCTAGATAAGAAACAGTTAAAAAACATGACAAAAGTGAAGTCCATCAGAATTCGTGTGCGGCAGACGTGGCAAAAAAAATTCATTGCAGACACCGTTAGCTCTTATGTTGAGTGCCACGAGTGACAAAGTACACCAAAAAATGTGTGTTTTATTTAATACTGCTTACTCCGTTGCAAAAGGCAACTTTGCGTTCACAGATTACCTACGTTTGTTAGAGTTGCAAGAAAAAAACGGTGTCGAAATTGGTTCAACATACAGAAATTACAAGTCGTGTATTCTTTTCATCAGTAATATAGCAGCAAATTCACGTATCCAATCACAAGTTATCATTAAAAGTAGTGACTATATATCAATTTTGAGTGACAGATCAACTGATAAGGGTGCAATTGAATGTGAAATCATCTACGTAGCATCTGTTAAAGAAGGGCAGGAACGAGTAGATTTCTTAAAATCAAAGCCATTAAGTGACGGATCAGCTAAAAGCATATTCGAATGTATTTTGGACACTTTAAATGAAACATTTGATGGTGATTCTTGGAAAGAGAAACTTGTAGGTGTCTGTCTAGCTGGGGCGAGTGTTAATATGTGTGTTAGCGATGGTGTGGTTGTAAAATTGCGCAACGTGTGCGGGACTATTATATCGGTGCATTGTATTGCTCATCGGATAGAACTATGTGTTTCTGATAGCCTCAGTAACATAGACTACGCTCAAATATGCGAAAAAGTAATAAAAGGTGTATACAAATTTTTTTGTCACTGTTTCGTATTTAGAAGACTTTGCTGATAAAAACTAAAATAAAATCCTTCAAGAAAAAGTGACGAGCTATTAATTAAAAACTTTAAAATCAGTGCGGTTCATAGATTTTTGTGCTTTCTGATTGGTGTAACTGATGTTTTGTCAAAATTTTCCAAAAATATTCAATATGACAAAGTGAACAGTGCGAAAGTAATGTCTGAACTTACAATCTGCGAAATGAAACTGAAAAATTTAATTTCTGCCAATTTGATAAGGACTG
This sequence comes from Vandiemenella viatica, assembly GCA_031002005.1. Classification (NCBI taxonomy): domain Eukaryota; kingdom Metazoa; phylum Arthropoda; class Insecta; order Orthoptera; family Morabidae; genus Vandiemenella; species Vandiemenella viatica. The sequence goes on from JARYHS010007075.1 coordinate 10,339,046, forward strand.
TAACTTGGGTATTGGTACTTGTGAATATAAAAGCTTGAAATTGAGTAAAGAGAGTCTGCAGAATTTTTTACGTGATCACGAAGATATAATCAAAAATTTCTTAACAGGATTAACAAAACGTTTCGATGATCATCGAACTAATTGCATGTTTAAAAATATACACATTTTTGATGCAATTAACATTCCAAATGAGGATATATTAAATTATGGAGGAAAGGAGTTTGAAGAGGTCCTCAAGGATTTACCTGCAGCAGTGACCATAAGCAAAGAACAAGCTTCTAATGAATTGCTGCGCTGGAAAATATGGGCTAAGGACAAGAAATCTCTATCAAGTCATCAGCTTTTGAACAGAGAATATAGCGAAAATAGTGAAGACAACCAATATCCAAATTTATTAAAAATCATTTCATGTTTCAGTGTGCTTCCATTCACCACTGCAATATATGAGCGAGGTTTCAGTGTGCTTAACAACATGAAAACTGAGAAACGATATTGTTTGGATACCCTAAATGTAGATGACTTATTACTCATCAAAGTGAATGGACCTTCACTGCATGATTTTGATCCCAACTCAGCTGTGGCTTACTGGTGGAAAAACACACAGAACCCTGTAAGACCAGAATTCCTAGATAAGAAGTGACACAGCACTTCAGGTAAGGCCGTAAGGAATTTTTCCCGATATTTAAAGTGGAGAATCATTGCATTTACTATTAAGCTACGATATATTCAATAAACTGAATGTTTTAGTTTCTGCGATCTTGGCGATAAATTGTACACAGAAACTGTGAAATCAAATTATTCTTCGAATTTGTACATGAAGGAAAATATTTTACAATTTTTATTTTACATATTGACATATTTGTATTTAAAAGAAAAAATCCTCTGTCGATGAATGGGGAAAAAATTCGAAAATATTTGGGAATTAAACCTCTGAAGATCATTGTGTAAAATTCAAAAGTTACTGTCATAGTACAATGAAATCAATGATCATGTTAAATTATTTCACAATTTTGGTATATGATGTATTGACACATGCAAATCATATTAATTTTTTCTGGGCCTATTTACAGTTTTAAATTGTGCTGGAGTAGGTTGTAAGCTATAATATCTGTATTTTCAAAATTATAATATAATTACGCCTAACATTTTCATTTTATGCCTGAGTCTGAAAGTTAGGCGTAACAAATACGCCTGGATTTATAAACGAATTTCTAGCACTGTAAGCCGGCCACGTGTCAAATTAGGTGTAATTAATTTTTTTAAAGTCCTCTCAGACTTGATTAATTGTACAGAACTGCCTGAAAATTTAACACTATGTACAGGAAGACTTTAAGTTTTAGTTACACTATTGGCTGATATCAAAAATGCTTTAAATGTATTGTTATTAGTGTTTGAAACTGCCAGTTGTTTAACTGGATTTAAAACTTGTGTTTTCTTATTTTTAAACTGCCTGAAACTATTGATCCTGGGTTATTTACTACAAAATTTAGTTTCTCCTATTTGATTACTATTATAAATGTCCTTTACTACGTCTACAAGTGTTGTAAAATGGTGATATTGTCTCGTAACCATATTCAGTGCTCAACAAGCTGGGTAATAGATGATTGCAGTGAATTAGTTGAGTTTAAAGGCTACTATTTATCATTAAAGATCTATTTAAGGCTATTATTATGTGTTTAGTTAGTTTTTATATTTTAAATCGCCCCGTATGTGGCTAGAGGCTGCAGTATCGGCTCCCCCCGTCTCGTAGCAAAAGAAATGGAATTTAACAAATTCTAAGGTAGCTTAGAGGGTGTGAGCAGGAAAGCTAGAGTTTCGGAAGTCACCACTCGTTTCTAATTCGATTGGTGATTGATTTTGATATTTTTATAATCTAACTTTTTGTACTGACAGGAAAATGTCACTTTTTAGTTGGTATTGGTCACATGAATACGTCATGGAAACTGAACTCTCGAATCCGTCAGTGACAGCAATAACGTTAACAATAACAACGAGAATATTTATCCTTGGCCACATTTAAATGACTACGTTGGATTTAAAGCATGACTGTGAGAACAACTGATACATGAATGCAAACTGACTTAGGCTAAACTTTCTACAATCAAGGCCCACGTGACCAGCCTCAATAATCTTAAACAACATATGAAGAGGATGCATATTTCCAAATATGAACAGTTTGAAGATAAAGTAAAAGCATGGCCAACTCGTGGGAAAATAATTCAAAGCCTTCTTCAAGCGCCATTTCTTCTGATGTAGATAGCAACAGAACTGATTTGATTTCACCACCATTTGCTAATAAAAGTGGGTATTATCTAGATCGCGATACCGCTTCAACCACTTACCGCCTCGCGATGTAAACACTTCCGGATGGAGAGAGTATGACGTCACTACATTACGGAATGTGACGCATACATTCCGTGCGCAATTCTAAATGTCACTAACGGAGCCTTCCATGGAAAGTATGGGTTTTTCGGGTGGGTACAAAAAAAGCAGTGTATTTACATAAAAATGTAATTCCAATTTTTTTTTTATTTTTTTTTTTAAATTCTTGGTATTAGAATCTAGAATTAACGTCTTCTACTTATTTCTAATAAGTGATTCCGGAAACTACATCAACAGCTGTAATTGTAGTTATCATCAACATATTTTATTAATTTTTATATTGTATTAGCAACAAATATGGAAATACAAGGGCTATCGAACATGTTATTGAGGATTGCTAATTTCTCTATCGCTGTTACTGTTGTTTAAGTCTTAATGCAACCTGGACCATAGTGAAAAGTAACCGTCGCACACGATATTGCTGATACCCAATTTCCAAATCGTATCTATCGCAGTTAGTGTTGTCCAGGCTGTTTTACAACATAAACGCAAACGGTTATTAACGAAATCCTTTTTTATAAATATTTTATTTCGTAAGGTATCGCCATATTGAATTATGTGGATGGACTAATTCTAGATAACGATATCAAATAACTTCACAACTGCGATTGTAATTTCCGATTAATACTTACGTTTATACAGTTAATAATAATTTTCATTACCAAAAGTTGAATATTTTTCTCCCCGCCCGAAAACCCCTGTTTTCCGTGCAGTCCAGCAATATTTGTTGCTTCGCGAAGTTTGAACACGTCACTCACGGAAACACAGTGACGTCATTGCTATTTGTGTTTACAACGCTGTTGTCGGTGAAGCGTTAAGTGACTGTAGCGGTATCGCGATCTAGATAATACCCATAAAAGTTTACGTCAATAAAATATTTGACATCTTAGCTACCGGCACCGTCGTATTCTAAGTTGGTGTGGACCAATGTATCATAAACCTTTTGGTTGCCAACATGATTCCACTACATGTTGAAGAATCTGATACGTTTGAGAAATTGGTTAAAATGTTGAAATATAAACTCATTTTCCAGAAGGACATAGTGTAGACGTATTATTGATTCACATCGTGGTACATGGCACCTTGGTACTGCTTGCAGTAATAACTATTGCAAAATATAAACATCAGTTATACTTTTGGATGGTTAACCTTTAACAATTAACTTGCGTTAAATCTGCAAAATGTAACACCTTAATGATTATCGAAGTTAACTTTTTAAGTAGCAGATTAACGACTAACGAAGTTAACTTTTCGATTAACTGTGCTCACCTATGGTAAAGAGGTTGGAAGCTTTTGAAATGTGGATATGGACGAGGATGGAGAGAATAAGTTGGACAGATAAAGTTAGGAATGACGAGTTGCTGGAATGAGTAGAATAGCAAAAGTCCTTTATAATAACTGTAAGAAATAGAAAAAGACACATCTTGAGGAATGAGTGTCTGCTTAAAACCGCACTGGAGGGCAATGTAAACGGAGGGAAAAGAGGTCAATGAAGAAAGAAAATTCTTGATGACATTCTGATAAGATGGAAAGTATATAGAGATAAAGGGATTGACAGAACAAAGGGAGGAATGGAAAACCATCGTTGTGAATGGAATAATGAATAGCAGAAAATTCATGATGATGAATGGCTTAATATGTACATTTCCTTAAATAATGCTACTCTGTGGTATAAAATTTGATACACAGGTTCGTATATTATCATGAAAACTTACCAACAATTTTACAATTTAATTTAATTTAATTTTAATTGCAATTGAGCACACATTTGTTGCTGCAGCAGTTCTATCATTACCGTGGCGCCACAATCAGATGATGAATTCTTGGGTAATATCAAGATGGGGATACCGCTGCGGCCTCGCGTAGTAAACGCACAGATCACATGGTATATATGACATCATTGTGACGTATGGTCCAGGCTGCATTACAACATAAACTCAAATGATGATCGATGAAATCATATTTTATAAATATGCGTTTCGGTCGTAATGCAGCCTGGACCAAAGTGAAACGTAACCATAACTCACGATATTACAGATATCCAATTTTCAGATCATATCTATAGCTGTTACTGTGTTGGTACGTGAACTGAATACGTCATAATGATGTCATATATATCACGTGATCTGTGTGTTTACTACGCGAGGCCGTATGTGACGTATGGTCCAGGCTGCATTACAACATAAACTCAAATGATGATCGATGAAATCATATTTTATAAATATGCGTTTCGGTCGTAATGCAGCCTGGACCAAAGTGAAACGTAACCATAACTCACGATATTACAGATATCCAATTTTCAGATAATATCTATAGCTGTTACTGTGTTGGTACGTGCACTGAATACGTCATAATGATGTCATATATATCACGTGATCTGTGTGTTTACTACGCGAGGCCGCAGCGGTATCCGCATCTTGATATTACCTGACTTCTTGTAAAACTCGACAAAATAAATAAAAAATAAAGAATAATTTTTTATATATATTTTGCTTGGTTTTCGAGATATAGCATGTTAAAAATCAGTTATAGGTATGGTTCCTTGTGCTTTTAGTGGCATTTCTATTAGTCCAGGCTGTATTTCAACCAAACCGCAATGACTAGGGAGAAAATAAAACACCTATATAGTGCATTTCCATCGTGTTTACTTAGTGGTCTTGGTGAAAAAAAAAAAATTCTTGTCCAGGCCGGATCTCAACCTAACCTCCCCACTTTTGAGATACAACATCTCGAGAACTAAGATATCAAAAAAAATGTATTCTTTATTTTCGATTTTTTTCATCAAGTTACTTACAAATTCATCATCAAATTTGGCTATGGAAAAAATTTTCTTCTGGTCCAGGCCGCATTTCAACCTAACCACGTCAAGTTTGAGATACAATATCTCGAGAACTAAGCGAGATACCAAAAAATAATGATAATATTATTCAATTTCAATTTGCTTCGTCATGTTACATAAGAACCAATCATCAAATTATGGCACCACGCATATCGTCGAATCCCCATTGCTGCAGAATGCTGATGCTATCACTGCGGTCAAACATTAGTTTAGAAATGGCACCCTCTGTACCGCTAATGCTATCGGATACAGTAAGTTTTGTGTGTTATCACATTTAAGGTACATCTCATTTTGCTTTAACATAAACTCTTTCTTAAAAGATATGTGCTCAGTAACATGTGGCGAATTTCAATCCAAATGCACAATTCCTTCTGTATATGTCGATATCTACATTGCGATACCGCTGCAATCACTTACCGCTTCGCGATGTAAACACTTCCGGATGGAGAGAGTATGACGTCACCACGTTGCTGAATGTGACGTATGCGTTCCACGCGCAGCTTTAAATGTCACTAACAGGGCGTTTCACGGAAACTAGTCCATCGCTAATATAAATCACGTAGTGAATTAGTTAATTTTGCACCAGTAGTACAGTAATAAATTCAATAGTGATGAGGTTTTGATGCAGCCTGGACCACACTGAAACGTAATTATTGACTACCTATGTCGTATCTATCACTGTTACTGTTGTTTGCGTCTTAATGCAGCCTGGACCATAGTGAAATGTAACCGTTGCTGATAGCCAATTTCCATATCGCATCTATCTCTGTTAATATGGTCCAGGCTGCGTTACAACCAAAACGCAAATGGTTATTGAAGAAATCTTTTTTTTTAATAAATATTTTATGTCGTATGAATGATTTTAATAGCAATTTCAGCCATGCAAGGAAATACAGAAGAATGGAATCAAATACAAATCAATGGAATTGTGACTGATAATGTTAACATTACAGGAACGGACATTACGGAACGTTACTAATGAATGATATCAATTATCAGTTTGGAATGTTGTTGGTATTTTAATAATATTATTAGTTGTGCAAGTAATAATTTTCTGTAACTCTTTCAATCCGTATTTTTTTTATTAGTAGTACTATTGGTTACGTTCTATGGCCTAACATGTATTCACAAATCGATCAAAGCCTGAACATGTTAAATTCTGCAATGTAGTGACGTCATAATCTCTCCATCCAGAAGTGTTTAGATCGCGAGGTGGTAAGTGGTTGCAGCGGTATCGCAATCTAGATATTACCCCCATTTTGCTTTCATAAACACTTTTTTTAAAAAAAGTATGTCCTCAGGGGCATGTGTGACAATTTCAAATGAATAGCACAATTCCTTCTTAGCAACTTATCCTTATCATTACACCACATTTCTGAACTGTCTGAAGAAAAAAAATAGTATAATGTTGACTTTCATATCACCAATACTGGATCTGAGTGATATGATTTCGCCAACAGTTAGGTATATCTTCTGTTTGAAGTATAACTCATGATTAACAGCAAAGCTAGACTGTACAAAGTAGCAAATACAACAGTAACGACATAATAGTTTCTATTTATTCATTATTTCGGTGCATTTGTACGAAGCAAAATTGTATAGCTGTCATAAGGTTATTCACTATTTTGATGTTTCTGTAGCATGTGTAGGCCTATAGACAGCAATATGCAATTAAAAGTTATAATTACATTCTGAAAAATCACCACATAGTCAGAACAAAGGAGCCTTTAACGTATCACAATTGTTAGATAAATTAATTGTACATGTTCATCAGCGTACCACTGTTCTGGCGTCACAGTAATGCTACGTTTCTTTTAGGGAAATATCGGAGAATGAAAGCGTAAACAAGCAAGTTGTAACAGATAACCTAAAAATATTCAAGTTTCATACTTGCCAAGCATGTAAACATGCTCTCAAAGGTAGGCCTATATTATATGAACGTTGCTCGGTGAATTTCCAATTCCATAAATCAATTATTCAAATATTTTTGCAGTTCAGTTTAGTTTTACTGATACTATTCCAAATTCATCACAATACACAAATGTACCTTAGCTGCTAATTTTACTTCTTCTTCTGTTGCATCTTCCCAGCTGCTCATTTCGTACTTTTACTTAATGCACCAAGACGAATTACCCGTAACAAATTCAAATAAAATGGGTTACAAAGTTCTCTATTTGAAAACAACTAAAGATATCATATGTATCTACACAATACACATACATGAGCAGAGATAGTAAAATTTGTTATTTACAAATGATTACTGCGCAACCCAGGTGACCATTATTGTTTTTCTTCTCTCATGTTGTACACTGCTTACAAAAAAAAAGATATGATAATAAAAAATGTTTCTGATCTCAGGAAAGAAAGGTGTTTTTTTACAATTGTTTTAAATTTGAAAAAATGAAATTGCCTGATATACAAAATCCGTAGTTTTCCTAATTTTTTCCTTTATTATCTTTAAGTCACCATTCAACTCATCATAATATGTATCTGTTTGAGATTATTTTTGGGATCATAATTAAAGGCTCGGGCTATGGTTTCCTCCATGGTTTGGGCATACATTCTTCCGTTTACATCTTTGACCATAGTCAGAGACTGTCATAATCTCAAAAAAAAACAAAGACGTAACTATTTGCGAAACCTAACAGAAAAAACAAAATGTCATAATTTTTTGTAGCAGTAGTAATTTGGAGTAATCAGCTCGGACTTAATTGAAAATTATTCAATTATACGATATGATTTGCTTAAATGTTGTTATATTAGATTATTAACATTAGTAACTTCATCGTGTGCGTTGCGTATTATCACAGTAGATACTGGTTTATACGACTGTTGTTTAAGTAAATATTTTAGTTACGGATTCTCTGAAACAGTAATTTATATCATGTTTTGGATACTAGACGATGCGAAAAAAAAAGCCGAAATTCCTACTTTCCCGTACGATGTTTAAGGTGTTGTAGGAAAAGTATCTGTTCCTGTTGCTGTATCTGATGTTTCAAGTTGTAGAACAGTGGCGTTAAATATTTAAATCCAAAGGGCAGGCAAGCAAAAGGATCACCAATTCTAAAACTCACTAAACAGCTGTATGTTGGTATCTGGGTAATATCGATTTAAGGTGTGTCCTGATCACTCCACCTGCGAAATACAGTACTAAGCCGGGACAAAAACAAGCAAGATGTTGGTTTTCAACGGAAAAGTCGCTGTGTGGTGTTTCCTAGTGTCTGTAATAGGCGGTCTAATAATTGCCATTGCGCGAGTTGCAAATGGCGAAGATTGTTTTGATCTTCATTTATGGTGGATTATGATAGCTTATTACGTTTTGCTGAATACTGTTGTATTGTTACGTTTCTCGGGTGAACCGTACCAGGTAAGTGTTTATGTCTGTGAGCGTGTTAATTTAATGTAAGGCATCAGTTTTGGTTACAGTTCATATATGTTTGTATTTTTGTGACATTTGGGGGATTACTGGATATCGCGATTCCACCAGGTGATGTCATCATAATACTGCAGTGGTCAAACGCAAGACTCTACTAGAAATTATTTTCGAAGTACAATTAACAGTTTAATGCTGGTCCAGGCTGTATTACAACCAAATTTCTGCTTGATAATAATGGTTCAGGCTGTATTATAACTGAATTACTGCTTGAAAATAATATGTCTTGCAACTGATTACAGCAGTATTCACACGATATTACTGAATGTTATTGTAGTGGAATCGCGATTTCCAGCAGACCCACATTTGGCATGAATCACTTGATGTTTCACACATTAAGTGCAGCTGATGTGCGCCTATAAAAATCTTCATTAATGCTTACAATTTTTTTTGTAAAGCACATCATGAGCGTAACAGATCTATCATGCCTCCATTGATCTCCACTGATAATATAGGTACCATGCTACTCTACCCTACTGAAACGAATGCTACTGAAGGTTTTGTAAGCCAATTCCCTCACGGGTAATATCTAGATCGCGATACCGCTGCAGCCACTTACCGCCTCGCGATGTAAACACTTACCGATGGAGAGAGTATGACGTCACTACCTTGCTGAATGTGACGTATACATTCCACGCGCAGCTTTAAAGTGTCACTAATGGGGGCATCCACGGAACGTAGTATATCACTAATACGTCTCATTTCATGAAATCGTTAATTTTGCTCCAGCAGCACAGGAATAAATTCATTAATGATGAGGTTTTGATGCAGCCTGGACCACATTAAAACGTAACTATGGTACACCTTATTGGGATACCCAATTTGTATGTCGTAACTATCACTGTTTACATCTTAATGCAGCCTGGACCATAGTAAAACGTAACCGCCGCACACGATATTGCTGAAACCCAATTTCCAAATCGTATCTACCACTGTTAGTATGGTCCAGGCTGCGTTTCAACCTAAACGCAAACGGTTATTGACAAAATCTTGTTTTTATAAATATTTCATTTCCTGTGAATTATTTTAATAACACTTTCAGCTACGCGAGGATATATAGAAGAACGGAATCAAATAGAAATCAATGGAATTGTGACTAATAACGTTAACGCTAATTAACTATATAAATTATCAGTTTGGAATGTTGTACAAATTTTAATAAGATTATTAATTGTGCAAGTAATAATTTTCTTTAACTCTTTCAATCTGTAAATTTTTATTATTAGACCTATTATTACTATTGGTTATGTCCTATGGCCTAACGTGTATTCACAAATCGATCGAAAACTGAACACGTCACGCACGGAAACACAGTGACGTCATACTCTCTCCATCGGGAAGTGTTTACATCGCGAGGTGGTAAGTGGTTGCAGCGGTATCGCGATCTAGATATAATCTCATCATGAGATTTTAAAATCCTTCATACAACTGCTTCAGTTTGGAGGGACAGTATGGGAGCCACATTATGGGTTTAAAATACAGGATTTTGAGGAGGAGAAATGGAGGATGGCTAGATTTGTTTGATGAAATTACAGCAGAAACAAATATGTAGGAGTCATTGAATGACATGAGGCAGATGGAGAGAGATTAGTTATATTGGTGATAAGGCTTGGATAGACATTCTGGGTCTATTGGCGATCGCGATTCCACTGTAAAAACGTTCAGTAATGATGTCAGAATATTGCTGTAATCAATTATTTTCAAGTAGTAATTCCATTGTAATACAGCCAGGACCATTATTTTCAAGCAGAAATTAGGTTCTAATACAGCCTGGACCAGCAAGAAATCATTAATTGTACTTCCAAAAGTGTTTCTAGTGGTGTCTTTCATTTGACTTTTGCAGTATTATGATGCCAATTCCTGGTGGAATCAAGATCTCCAGTAATCCCTACATGCTTTTCCTTATTCTATTGGGATTTTGCTTATAACATCAAAGTAAGATTAATATAGCCTACTTTTGTTTTGGGAAAATCAGGATTTAGCATTCAGTAAAAAAAATTGGGGGCCTATATTGAAGGGGATTCCGTGATAACTGTGGGTCAAAATTTGATGACGGAAAGAGAGGAGTTTTTTTTATGTTTCACTTAGTTCTTGAGATATATGCCCACTGTCTCAGAATTGAGGTGTGGCCTGACCCAGAAGAAAAATGTCACCAAAGACACAAGGAAGTATACCTACAACTAGTTTTTGATAGTTGATGGGTAATATCTAGATCGCGATACCGCTTCAACCACTTACCGCCTCGCGATGTAAACACCACTTCCGGATGGAGAGAGTATGATGTCACTACCTTGCTAAATGTGACGTATACGTTCCGCTCGCAGCTTTAATTGTCACTAACGGGCCCTTCCACGGAAAGTAGTCCATCACTAATACGTCTCATATCGAGAAATCGTTAATTTTGCACCAGTAGAACAGGAACAAATTCATTTGCGATGAGGTTTTAATGCACACTGAAATGTAACTATCGAACACCTAATTGCGGATACCTAATTTCTATGTCGTATCTATCGCTGTTACTGTCGTTTACGTCATAATGCAGCCTGGACCATAGTAAACGTAACCGTCGCACAACGATACTGCTGATAGGAAATTTCCAAATCGTTTCTGTCACTGTTAGTGTGGTCCAGGCTGCTTTTCAACCTAAACGCAACCGGTTATTGACGAAATCTTGTTTTATAAATATTTTATTTCGTATTATCGATTTTAATAGCAATTTGAGCCACGCGAGGAAATATAGAAGAACAGAATCAAATACAAATCAATGAAATTGTGACTAATGACAGTTAACGACGTTACTAATGAACGATATCAATTATCAGTTTGGAATGTTGTGCATATTTTAATAATATTGTTAACTGTGCAAGTAATAATTCTCTTTAACTTTTTCAATCCGTAAATTGTATTATTACTATTCATTACGTTCTATGGCCTAAGTGTATTCTCAAATCAATCGAAGGCTGAGCACGTCACACACAGAAACACAGTGACGTCATACTCTCTCCATCAGGAAGTGTTTACAACGCGAGGCGGTAAGTGGTTGCAGCGGTATCACGATCTAGATATTACCCTTGATATCTCTAGAAGTGAAATATCAACGCAATAAAATACAATTTCAATTTGCTCGAGTTTCATAAGAATAGGCCTACATCACAAATTCCTGTACCAGGTTACGATAACCTTGCTATATCGAAGACTATCCATTACATACCATCTCTCATCTTTACTTTATATGTGAATTACAAGGAAAAGGGAAAATGACTCATCATTCACCAACAGTTGAAGGCAGCGACGTGTGAAGAACATATTTGATGAACACAAGAATACATAATATTTTGGTTTTACACCTTATTCATGCTGTAGGAAGTGAGTCATGTCGGGACGTGTGCACATGCCGAAGATTAACACATAACTCATATTGTGTATACAAGTTACTGACGATTTGAGAAAGGCAGAGATTTTAAGTAACTGGTTCAGTGAAAGCATTAGGGACAATGAATCAGAAACAGGAGGGTCTAATTCGTAGAACGAGCTTAACAACACAATTAGAAATGACGATAGTAAAAAATTTGATATCCATCCTGAGGAAATCATGAAGGAAATAAGAAAGCTGAAAAAAAATAAAGGGGCTGGTGAAGATAATATTACTACAGATATCTTAAAGATAGCCGGATGTGACATTGTACCTTATCTTGAAATATTATTTAAATTGAGTCTAGACACTTGCTGCTTACCACAGGACTGGAAAAGTGCAATAGTATTACCGGTACATAAGGGAGGGGTGAGAAATATAGTTGAGAATTACAGGCCAATCAGTTTGACATCAGTGGTAGGTAAATTAATGGAAAGATTGATATGCAACCACATCAGAAATATATGTGAGGAACGTAATTGGTTTTCAAGCAGGCAACATGGTTTCAGGCAAGGATATTCATGCGAATCTCAGTTGGTGGGATATATGCAAGATATTTCAGATGAAATGGACAAGGGAGGCCAAATTGATAGTGTAGCACTAGATCTGTCTAAGGCGTTTGACAGAGTAAGCCATAAAATGGTAGTAAATAAGGTAAAAACCATTGGAGTGGATAAGAAAGTAATTTGCTGGGTAGAAGAATTTTTAAAAGGTAGAAAACAGAAAGTTAGGGTAGGAAATGTAGTATCAAAAGAAGTAGAAGTAAAAATGGGTGTGCCACAGGGTAGCGTATTGGGACCATTGCTATTCATTATTCTAATGAATAATTGTGTTGATTGTTTACTATCTGAGTATAAGGTGAGTATGAGTATAAGGTGGGGAAAGAATTGCTTGCTGAAGACTTGAAATGTAAATATCTTGGAATTACTTTTGATAACGAACTTAACTGGGCAGGACACATAGGACAGGTGGTAGGAAAAGGTTTCAAAGTTCTGCACTTGTTGGAGAGAGTGATGAGGGGATGTACGAGAGAAGTCAAGGAATTAGGTTACAAAACTTTGGTCAGACCATTGCTCGAATATGGTAGTGTAGGAAGGGGCCCTCATTTTACGTATCAAATACAGGAGTTGGAGAGGGTGCAAAGAAGGGCTGCTAGATTTGTTTCTGGAAATTATCGCAGAATGCAATCAGTGACGGATATGATAAAGGAGCTGGAATGGGATTCATTGCAAGACAGGAGGAGGATGAGGAGGGTCATGGGAGTGTACAGGGCATATACTGGAGATGAGGCATGGAAAGATATTGCAGTAGGTATGAAAAGTAGTGCATGGAAGGGAAAAGATGACCATGACCACAAGCTGGCACTCGATTTCAGGCACAAGGGTGTGGGAAGATTCTCTTTTTTAGGTAAGGGTGTCAGGGATTGAAATAAGTTACGAAGAGAAATGATGAATAATTTACCGAAAACTTTGAAAGAATTTAAAGATAAAATTTGTAGAGGGCAAATGTAGGTAGATGCAGGATAGGGGGAAGATGGGTGTGTAGGGAAATTGCCACCGGAGCCTGTGCGCCATTGCAAATAAATTAAATTTTATATGTTCTTCTCCCATTGCTGTCTTCATCTGTGATAAGTGATGAGTCATTTTCCCTTTCCTTGTAATTTATATTGCCTAAAGCTATTTCCCTTTTCCTTTGTTTAAATAATTTTTATTTGATGTGTGTAGGTAAACATAATCATTTTAAAATATTTTGTTCGATTGCTTAAATTTAAATTTATTTCGAGGTAGGGCCAATAAGTGGTTTTAATTTTAGAAACTGAATTAAATGGTAAAACAGGAATGAAAAATTTGACCGTTGGAGATAGGTAGATGTAAATGTGGCGAGTGGGAACTGAATGAGGTTATCCTAGGGCGTAGCAAGATTTGCTTAGAAAAATCTTAGAGGCTCATAGGATATTTATCACTCAGTGATTGGCAAGCCTCCTTTGTTCTAATTACAGATTGTGGTGTAGTTAGAACTATTTTTATGTGGCTGATGAGATGATTTCAGGAATATGGCACTACTGAAGGCAGTGTAAGTTAAAAATAAATACTGAATTCTTTGCATTTTATGAAGGGAGAGTTAGATCACGTTGCAGGGAAGAAATCTAACGGGGCTTCGAAAGAGCCGGGATTCCAAATCTTTACGGATCAACATTTTTTTGACATCGGTAAAAGGGGTGCAGTGGGAAGACTGCAGTGTGTTCATTGCAGGGAAGTAACATATGCAGCCATACATGTAACAAGTCTTAAAGTGCATTATAATTTTTTTATTACTTTTTGCGATTAACATAACAGATGATTTTCGGGTTTTGCCGCGTTGTTTATTTCATTACCTAAGCTTTCGGCTGCTATCCTCCAGCCTTCGTCAGAGATACTGTTTATGTTGACATAGCAACGAGCGCCGAGCTTCGCAGAGTAAGAGGCCGCTATCTTCGTTGATGTTGTTGGTGTTTTTTAAAATTTCTGCTGCCTCTTTCACCCGTCGGGGCCACCACTGGTCTTCTCTCCACAGTAGCCTCGTTTCTTGAAATTTTACGTCATGCCCGGTGTTAATAGCATGGTGGACTACGGCGGATTTGTCACTGTTGTTATATCAACGAAGATAGCGGCCTCTTACTCTGCGATGCTTGGCGCTCGTTGCTATGTCAACATAAACAGTATCTCTGACGAAGGCTGGAGGGTAGCAGCCGAAAGCTTAGGGAATGAAATAAACAACGCGGCAAAACCCGAAAGTCAATTAATCATGAACAAAGATGGCCGTGGAAGTCTGAGGAATCAACATTGCAAAATATTTGAAGTATTAGAATTTTGTTTCTGATTTTAATTTTTGTATGTAGATTAGCTGTATTGAATTTTATTTGCAGTGAGCACTATCACCGAACGTGTTTCAGGTCGCGGCCCGCGCCTGCTTTCTCGGCTGGGCGTTCTCCCTGGGTGTGTGCGTCGTTTGGCTGGCAGACCGTACGTGGTCCACGTTCGGTCTGTACGTCTGCTTCCTGTCCTTCTTCCACTGGTCGGAGTACGTCACTATAGCCGTATCTAATCCACAGACGCTGTCGATAGACTCGTTCATCCTGAACCACAGCGTCGCCTACGGCCTGGCGGCAGTTGCCAGCTGGATGGAGTTTTGCATAGAATGGTTTCTCTTCCCAAGTAAGCAACATATTTAAAAAAAATCTAAACCTTCTTGTAAGGTGATGTTTATATTAAAATTAATTTTAATCTTTTGTGATAACTTGATACTCCTGCACAGGTTTGCAGGCAGTTGGCATTATAAAAACACAGATTTTTTTTTTTTTGAATCATCAACAGCAGGTTCTAAAAATCCAGGATTATACTATTAATCACTGGTATAGGTTGGCTTATTTAATGTAATGTTAACACTAGAGTGCATGCGCCCTTAAATACTCCTTGAGCACACGCGCGGGCTACAGGCGTAGCCCATTTATGGGTTAGTTAATTTTCAGAATCGGACAAAAAATATATAAAACAGAGTAAATAATTACTAAACATCTTTATTTTTATCATAATAACTTATACAATTGACAACTTTTTGTTTCTTAATTATAATTTGCAACATAAACATAAACTTCTTAAAAATCAGCTATTTTAGGAAGGTTTGAGATCTTTTAGTCTTATTTTTATTTAGAAACGTAATATTTATTATAAAATGGGTTTCCAGATGAGTAATTGAACCATTATCAAAGTCAAAAAATAAGACAGGACAGGGAAAATAAACAGTTACCCATCACTTACCACAGATGAAGGCAGGAGGGCGAAACACGAAAAAACACAAAAATAAAAGAATTACACAATATTTCGACTTCAGTTGACCTACATGAGTAAGACTGAAGTCGAAATATTGTGTAATTCTTTTGTTTTTGTGTTTTTACATGTCTCGCCCTCCTGCCTTCATCTGTGGTAAGTGACGGGTAACTGTTTATTTTCCCTGTCCTGTCTTATTTTCGGTGCCTCGCGGCGGTTTCTTTGTTTCCTTTATCCCATTATCAATGTCTTTGATACTAAATCATTCTGTTGGCATACATTCAGGACAGACAACTGCCTGATGTTCGCTACAAATGCGCCTCATACATTTGCTGCATTGCTTGCACGTGCTGTGGTTCCTAGACCCTGCTGCAGAAAGAAAATCGACCAACTCATCCCCGAATAGGCATATTATGTTGCGGGGGTTGATCTGCCAGTCCTAGAAGTACTCTGCCTTTCAGTTTTATACCTTTTAGTATATTTTGCTGGGATATACGACGCTCTATAGTAGGTCTTGCAAGACCGAATCCGACTTCTTGAAGATATTGACAACGGATCACTTTCATATCAGGGTTGTTCATCTGACCGTTTATACCTGCCATATTTACAAAATTGTAAAACAGCATGAGAGGCCATCAATGACTGTTCCAGGTAACGTCGTATTGTTTACACATTTTATCAAAAACATCGCCGCCATTTTTTTGTGTTGTTATAAAATGCTATGATATCAGATTTTCGAGCGTCACCAGTTGAATCATCAATTTTGGCATGATTGTGGAGGGTAGACAACATCAGAAATACCTTATTTCGTTTTGTCATCCTCCAGCAATCATTTTAGTATTTGGGCATCGTTCACATTACCCGCCAACCAAAAATGACCAAAACATAAAAAAGTTACACGAATAAATCCATAAACACAAACAACACACAAAAAAAACAGTTGTAGATATTACTTTTTATAGTATTACTACAGAAAATATATCATATTTCCCTCAATTTTGTCACTTGTATATTAATAAATTAACTTCCTCCAACGCTCGCGCGGGCTACATGTGTAGCCCATCAACTTCGAGGGCAATTTATGCAGACGTCCATGTACCACGAGAGATGGCACGCTACTGGCGGGTTTGGGGGCTAGTACTTGAGGAATACACTGGACGATTAATATGTAGTGCGCCAAGTTAAAAAATATACGACAATATTACACGTTGGGCTACATATGTAGCCCGCGCGTGCACTCTAGTGTTAACAGTCTTTAAAAATGAAGATACTGGTTCAGACCTCCAACATTTGGAAAATTATCAGAAAAGAGGTGTTCATTAATAGAGATACAGGACACTTTGAGTCCTCGGGTACAGTTTTAAGGCTGGCAGTGGTCTTGAAGCGAGTACAGGACGTCGCACAGAACGACGGCTAGCAGTCGAGTGTAGAGGCTGAATTTTCTCAGACTTTTTGGATCATTCCCACTATAGTTTACATTTGTCTCTACATGACTATTGATATGGTCGTGATAAATAGGAGGGCAGCCCCCAAACAATTTACCAGGGAAATGGAAGGTCCCGGATGGGAACGCGTTTCTCACTTGACAATCATTCAATAATAACAATTCATTTATTAAGAAACAATTCAACAATATCAGAAAATGTAACGCAATGTAAGTGAGACTAATGTCACTTATTTTCAAACCAGATACAATACCCCAATCACAATGCGGGATGTAGTCCCTTAACATTTTCACAACACTTAACAACAGATAAATTTCTAAGCATAACCTTACAATTACTATGCACACAAGATAAGTAAATATTTCTGCAAGTCCCCGAGGGATAAGACATAACATGGCCCGCACTTGGGCCTGGGTAGGAAGTTCCGGGTGGGAGTAAATAACTCCACCTGCGGGTCCGCACCGCCGGGTAGGCCGCGCCCAGTAAACACACTGTCGTCCAAATGCCCCCACGCCGAGCTCACCGAGTGCGCTTGGAGAGTCCGGGAGATCAGCGCCTTGATCACGCTCACAAATGAAACAAATACACCAAAACCATATTAACCATCATGCATACAATTATTAAGAAAATATTAGAATGTGGTTAAGCGCACACAATTATTAGTTAAGGCGATAGTGGCGCAACAGCTTAAGAACACCAGAACATACTATCCATAATTCACCGATTTGTAACGGTTTGCACCATCATCAGCCACCCTTCACATGTAACATTACACAGTAATTCCATGCTATTGGAATCAAGCACAATTCAACCACATATGTGCCAGTCCATAACTGGACCAGGAAGCATAGAACACGAGCCTTACAATCAGATAGCTGGAGGTAGACTTAGTGCACAGTTGTGGATCACTGGGTAACGGGCGCCGTCCAACTAACTGTCCACAACACCGACAACTGGCCCAAGGAGGAGCGACCATGAACACAGAACCAGAAGCAATAGCGATCGCTCTCACAGCCAAGCTGCCAGGAAGTTTCAATCAGGGGAGCCCGTTGTAACCTTAGAACTGCAGACAAGTTCCGAGACAAGAGAAGGATAACAGAAACGCGAGCACAAGGCCCCCATACACCGAACCGCGGAGCACAAGACCTCCACGACGCCACACCACTCACTGCCTCGAGAGCCACCGGGCCGCCCCTTTTATCTGTGCCAGGGCAACGATATAAACACCAGCGCAGCGGAAATCGACTCAGGTCCCGACAAAAGCAAAGAGAACACGGCGGCGGGCCGCAAATATATCGAACCGTGAGAAGGACGGTTCAATTATCACTTGTTGTTTGTTTTTTAAGAAAAGAATGGAGATTCTGTATCGTACAAGTAAATATCCAACAAAGTTTTATGCATTGATGAAGTTTCAAAAACATATCATTTGCATTCAATTAAGTCTCTTAATTTATACACAGATGACATTTGTTACTTTCATTCTGTAAAATAGTACAATCTGTATTAGTCTATTAAATAGTGAGTTTCGTTTACTGTTATTAAAGTTCTTAAGTGGTTTCACTATAATATTGAAAACTTAACAGTTTGTTTATCTGCCCATGTATAGCAGAGAGTAATCATAATTTGGCAAATACTTCCAATGCTATGAATAATTACAATAATACTCAAGTCTTCAGTATTTTCTTTAACTGTTATTTTGTGTAGGTTGCCCCCTGCCCTCTTTCCTGAATCCAAATCCACTTTTTTTGCAATGTCAGCATGAAATTTCTTGTCACTACAAGCTGATCTTGCATATTTTTAACATTGGGCAATATACAGGGTGTCCCTGAATTATCTTTACAACTTGAACATTGAATAAATTATGTTTGGAACGAGATATCACAATGCAGTTTTTTGCATGTTACAGAGTATCTCTCAAAGTTTTTTTCTTTTTCATTTCAGGTGCAGTTTGGTGACAAGTAGGTAGTTACATCACATTTATTGAAAATGTACACCCCATAGGAAAAAGCTCAGTGTGTTTTCTGGTTTATAGAGACACGGGTTACTTAACAGTCACGACATTCAAATTTGGGGTTCAGAACCTCCGCATGCATTTAGAGAGAGAGAGCGCGACAGCCCAAAGGTTAATGTGTGGTGCGGTGTTATGCACAACCAAATCATTGGCCCTTTCTTCTTTGTTGAGAAGACAATCGAAGGCCCAGTTTACTTGGATATGCTAATAAAATTTGTTGTTCCCCAACTGGAAGTCCTTCAACCAACAGTCATCTTCCAACAATATAGTGCACCTCCACATTGGGCTCATGATGTCCGTGATTTTCTAGATAAACAATTTCCTGGTCGGGGTTCAATTGACTGGCTGCCTCGTTCACCTGACATAACCCCCTTGGATTTCTTTCTTTGGGGATATGTAAAAGACATCGTGTATCAAACCCCGGTTAGAAATTTAGCAGATCTCAGGCAGAGGATTTCTGCAGCAATTACGACAATTGATCAAGGGATGCTCCAAAGAAGTGTTCTAGAGACGGAAACAAAACTTTGAGAGATACTCTTCAAAATGCAAAAAAACTGCATTGTGATATCTCGTTCCAAACATAATTTATTAAATGTCAAAGTTGTAAAGATAATTCTGGGACACCCTGTATATTTGTGTGAGTGGAGACTTTCCTGGCGTACTGATTCAATGTAAGCTTCTAGGGTGTTCAGCCGGATAGAATCCTAAAAACACGACGTTTCGACAGCGGGTTGGGATGTGACCACATCTTTCCCCCTGCCATACGTCTCGCCTCCCACATGACTAAGACTAAAGTCGAAATATTGTGCAATTCGTTTGTTTTTGTGTTTTTACGTGTCTCGCCCTCCTGCCTTCATCTGTGGTAAGTGACGGGTAACTGTTTATTTTCCCTATCCTATCTTATTTTCACAATTTATCTGGTAATATTTGTATTATTTGTTTTTAATCAAACTAAATGTAAAATTCTAGGCAAGTTTCCCCGTCTTTCCCATGATGTCGCAGATATTTTTTTCCCCTCAATTCATCTTTTACGATGATTTCACTGATACAGTTGGAGCTCTTTCTGTGCGTGCCAATCACCCCACCTCCCTCACACCCCGGTCCCTGCTACTGGACTAAAAATGTTAAGAGGCTGCAATAATCAGTACCACGTGTTTAAGAACCTAATATTGATTTCAAGTGATATTTATTTCATCTAATAGTTTTTCTTCGCCACACAATTTTTCTCTTACTAATGTTTGTTTCTGTGATCTAGGCTGCAGACTTCATGATCATCACCATAGAGTTGAGTCATGTAGGATTACACTGAACGGGTCAGGTGTGCACTACACAGGTGGCAAGTGCCATGTGAAGAGCATTGGCAGGTTTTTTTCGGCTGTGGGAGGAATACCTGGAACAAGAAATACAGTTACAGGCTACCCAATCAAATGCTACACCAAATTGTAGGAGCAGCATAAGAGAATGTTGACAGTTAAAAGTTCTCATAGGTAACTGTAGAAGTGTTTGTAACAAACAACCTGAACTTGGAAGCGTTGTTAGTAGCACAGATATGGATATCGTAATCGGTGCAGAAATTTGGTTGAAATCAGATGTAAGTTTGCAGAAATTTTTAACAACAGTATGAATGTTTTTTCTAAGGATAGATTACATTCACATATTCATGGCATATTTATAGTTGTAGCCATGTAATGAGATGTTGGTATGGTCTGCGAAATCATAGGATTAAACTCTATAAAAGACAGCGTCTACTGTCCACCTGATGCCAACATAAGTCACCAAGGAGTTAAGGAATAATGTAAATGATATCACTTGTCATTTTCAGGATCATGCTATAAACTAGGAGGTGATTTCAACCTAGCTTGTGACAACAGGACATTGCTGGTGGCAGGGATAAGGCAGAATCTGAAGCCATTCTCGTTCCCAGAATTATTCACTTACATTTTAATTGCCGCAGGAATAAGTGACCACAAAGTCGTAACTGCAACCAAAAAATTAAGAACTGAGTGGAAAGGGGAAAAGAATGGATTATTTACAGATTTGATAAGGCTTCAAAGGAGGCTTTCCTGAGTAATAATCAGCACACCTTCATTTTAAGAAGAGGCACCGTTGAAGAGATGTGGTATCAATTTAAATGCATAGTCAGGTAAGGTATGAACATTCATATATCGAAATGGACAGTAAAGGGGGGAAATGATCTGTCATGGTATAAGCTTGAAGTCAAAAGATTGCCCAAAAAGCAAAGAAAGATACACACACACTCAAGAAGGATGGGGTGCCATAGTGACTTAGAAATCATATATGAGTTAAGAGGATGTCTAAAAAATGTGATGCGTGAGGCCTTTAATAATTTCCGTTGCAACTCTCTTTCTTAGAGCCTCACAGAAAACCCAACGAAATATTGATTGTACATACGAAAAGTCAGTTTCAGTAACAACAATAAGCCAGTGCTAATTCACTATGGTTTTTAGGTTAAAGAAAACTGTGATAAAGCTAATTTACTTGATGCAGAACTCAAAAATTGATTCATTGATTAAAATAAGCCACTGTTTCTGTCTAATTTATACTGTAAATCCTCAGAAGAGAGTAAAGTACCTTCCGATTGGAAAATTGCGCTAGTAACTCCGATTTTCAAGAAAGGAGATTGAAGAAATCCTAGTAAGTACCTTTCCATATCTATAACATCTGTTTGTAGTAGAGTTGTGGAGTATATTATATGCTTGAACGTTATGAACATTCTAAATGAAAACAATTTGCTTACACCGAACCAATGCGGATTTTAGAAGATAAGATTATGTAAAACACAGCTCACCCTATTTTCACTTGGCCTAATGAAAGTTATTGATACAGGTTCACAAATTGATGCAATTTTTCTGGATTTTCAGAAAGCCTTCGACTCAGCAGCCTCACGTCCAACTTTTAGCAAAGATTCGAGCGTACGGTGTATTGGATCAACTTTTTGATAAAGGATTTTCTAACTGATAGGTCACATTATGTCGTTGTTGATGGAGAAGCCTCCTCTAAACTAGATGTTAAATCAGGTGTCCCTCAAGGAAGTGTAATAGGACTACTTCGTTTCTTAATTTTCATAAACAATCTTGGAAACAACATGAAGAGCAGTTTCAGATTAATAATTACGTAGTTTTTCTCAACATTGAGAATATAAATATTGTTCTCAGGTGACTAGTCGAGTTATAGGAGTGTTATAATTACACAATATTTCGGCACTTTCAATCGTTATCGCCATCTGGTGAAGATGGCGACAACGATTGAGAGCACCGAAATATTGTGTAATTATAACACTCCTATAACTCGGCTAGTCACCCGAGAACAATATTTATATAGTTTCAGATTCTTTGCTTATGATGTGGTCATCTATAGGGAAGTAAGGAATTTGGCCAATTGCTTACAAATTCAACTCAATTTGGATGTTATTTTGGCATGGTATGGCAAATGGCAACTTGCACGAAATTGCAAAAAGTGCAAGGCAATGAACATATTTTTTTTAAAAAAAATCCATTTGTTCATAGATACAAAGTAAACAGTTCAGTTATTGATATGGCCAATTCCATGAAGTATTTTGGTGTAACAGTGCAAAACAACACGAAATAGGACTTGCACATTAATTCAATCATAGGTAGTCTGCAATTTGTAGGTCGACTCTTGAAAAACTCTAATGTACAAACAGAGGAGATAGTATACTGTAAGGTACCCTTTAGCTCTCCAAAAGCATTCCCACTAGCTATCCCCAGCAATAATCTATTCTATAGATTTTGAAGTCACTTATGTAGAACTTAGAAATTTCCTGTAAAGTAATTGTCAACTTGAATGGATTTACCTACATTCATTTCCACAGTGAAAAGTCATCATAAGAATCATTTTTAAATGTATTCATTATATACAGAAAAATTATTTAGTTTAAGAAATAATTTGGTTTGTTGACGAATTGAATCACGTTATAAGGAAAGATTTAAGATTTGAAATAGCTCTGGATTGAACAAAGTTACAGCTGATCTTTTATCACCAGCTACAGTCAGCACTGTCTAGAATATTTTGATAGTAAAATTAAATATTTTGGCAAAGTTTAATTAGAGTTTTAACTAAGAAAAAATGAAGTTTTTAACTGAAAGGAATATAATTGAGAAATTTGTATCAGTAGATAGTCTAAATTGAGAGGATCACGAATATATAATGGTTTCGGTAAAAAGTTTAACTATCAGTGAGATAATTAAAATTTTGAAGATAAATTTTTGTTAGTTATTGTTGGAGTGCAATAAAGTCTGCCAAGCCGGTGAGGTATAAGACTTCAAGATTAATCTTATGGAAACTCTTATGAATGTTGAATTAAATTAAAATAGTTAGAATATGATCACAGGAAGCCCTTGTAGTAATTGCAAGTTAAACCACTTAGTATTGTGGGAGATATTAATTTCGAAAAAAAGTTGCTGACGTCATATGAATGGGAGAGTGCCATCGTGAATTTTATCAGTCTCTCAGTTATCTTCAATGAAGTAACTTTGTGTCGTTATGTAGACTAGTCTTCCACCAGATCTGAAACTGTTAACTTCACGTCAGGTCGCGGAGCGAACTGCTCCATGCGGGTCAGTGGTACGGCGAGTAGTAAGATGCCGTATGAAAGTTAGGGGGACTTAGTGAGTTTGTCCTCTCGTATGAATGTGCTTAGCCTGTCAGTCTCCAATGGAACGGCTGTCCAATGTCTTATCCACGATTCTGGTACCGACAATGTATGACAGAACCTTATCAAGAATATAAGTATTGTGTTATTCAAAAACTGTGTCGAGAACTTATTTAATCATACCCTTCATGTTTGGGGTTATAATACAAGCTCGTTGCAGGTGTTTTATTAAATATTAAAGGTACCAGAAGGCTACACAGGTCATGAACTTTATTGTTCACAGTTTAGGCAAAGTGTTACAACCCCCAAACATCCTTTCTGCCTAACAATACAAAATTCGTGTGCGTCCACATTTGGACTACTGCTGCACCGTTTGCACCCATTTCATTGGGGGCTGATTGACAGAATAGAGAAAATACAGTAAAGAGCCACTCGATTTGTGACTGGGCCACAATGACAGGAGTGATAAGATTAGATAAATAAGATGCCATCTGGATGCTAATATGAATTCTTATTTTCTCGTGCTATTCTGGATTGGAATGGATGGAGTAGAGATTAAGTGCATAACACCCTCAGCCACCTATGAATTTGTGAATTGCAGAACATATGTGGATGTAGAACTGGACATTGCTCAACAATAATGTTGGTGGAAATATACCAGTTACATGTGCATTCTTATAGTTTGTTTGGAAGTTTACTATATTATTACTTACAGTTCCTCACTCCTCTTCATACAGCGGCAACCAAATCACATTACATGCTGACTCTTGTCAGGACGGATTATGGTCTGTATGTGTTATCAAAATTTCTTAGCACCCTTTTAAATGCTTCCTTTAAATCAGTAAACATTCTAACCCACTGCCTTTTGAAATTTTTTATTCTGCTGTGTTTTATTCTTTTAACAGGGTGGCCACCGACCTGGAAAACCTGGAAAATATGGAATTATCAGGGAATTTAAAGCAACCTTGAAATATCATGGAAATATCGGGGAATCCAAGTAATTTCAAAAATTATCAGGGAATTTTAATTGCAACAACCCAAAATTTGGAAATTTTTTGATAATTTATTTTAATATTGAACTTTTGCATTAAATAATTCAGCTTATATATTTTTGACATAAAATAACTAACAAATGCCACATTTACACTAGTAACTTGCATCTCGTCTTGCGCCTCATCGAGATAGGATGACGAGATGTTCGTACGCGAGCGCTGACATGAACTCTCTCTGGAACTCAGCATTCAAAATTATATTTTTAAAAAAGGTGGATGACATCTAAATCAGAATTATAGTACTACATGTAAACTCAGAAGTTATATTTTTTACTGAATAAAACAGCAATCGTAGAGTAGTAAGTTTATAAAGATGTTTTTATGTTTCACTAAACAGTTTTACAATTTCAAGCAAAGTGTGAAACAGATGTTCCAAAAATATTGAATTTGTGGAGAATCTTCGAAGTCCTGGTTTTGAACTTCTTTTGAGAAAAATTGAACCTATAATATCAAAACAAAAGCCTAGATTCAAGATACCAATGCCAGCAAAAATGTGAATAGCGATAATTATACTGCTTTATAACTTTTTTCGTATTAATGATATAAGGTGAATTAAAGCAGGAAGAAGATATAAGATCATGTAAATACTAACCAGAGGTCTAAATAGGTAGGATTTATAAAGTTTTGTGTCATTCAGAGCTCTTTCAAATGCTGAATTGATGCGATAGTATAAACATCGAGCTTGTGCCTTTGACTTGCACCAAATAAACCGCTGCCAAAGTGAGCGGCACACCCAAGCAACCACGCAAGGTGAGCCTACACGATTGCATGGTTTCTACAAACTCGTGTTCATGCTATTTTGCGTAGACTCGCGGAAACTTACGCGTAAGTTTTAACTTGGCAACAGAAGAAATTGAAGATGGAACAAAAGAAGCTATAATAACTGAACCAAAAGATTTGAAAAGAAAAGTGTAGCAAATGATAAAAGGCATAAAAAAGCTAAGCTTTTTACTGAGTCAAGTTACTGATGAACAATTTAAAAATCTTCAATTATTTTATCTACCAAATATTGAAAGATTACTAAATTTTTCTAGTTCATATTAGTCATTATCTTATTTTTGTGCTACTCATTTTTATTGCTTCATAAGATTATTAAATTAGTTATAAAATTTTCAAATAAACATTCTTAAACATGTTTCTTTTTCTAATTTTTTTAGTTTTCTACCAGATTTAATTATTTACAATCAAAATCTAATTAAAACTTTAAATATCTTAATCATGCAAATAAACTTTCTAAATCAGGGAAAAATATGGCAAATTTTTCTGGAAAACCTGGAAATATCATGGAATTTTTAAATTATTACCTTGTGGCCACCCTGTTTAATTACTCATAACCACCATCATCCATTGGCTGGGTCCACTTTGCACACAATCCTCTGAATTGCTCCCTCTCTCGCCACCAATTCTGTCACCACTATGGTCCAGCCCTCTCCTCTCTCCAGTACATTGCTTTCAGCCATGTATCTGAGCCGTGCTCGGCTCGCATTGTTTATTTTCCCCGCCCGAGATTGTCCTCTGATGCTGAGCCCGCGTGCTAGTTTCGCCCGTGAGAGAGCGCTGTGGCCCGGTGGTGCCCTCTCCTGGCTGAATGAGCTGATATAATCGGGGACACGAGACTGGGAAGGCGAGTCGGGCGGCAGCAGTGGCTTGGTTCGTTGGGCCTAATACTTTCCTCAAGGGACTGCGACGTTAGAGGCCCGCTGGTATAGCGAGCTCTCGTAATTTGCCCAGGCAGCCTGGAAGTACTACTGAAGGTGGATTTGTGATTCCACCGAGACCGTTCCTCGCTCGCTTTAATCGAAGGAATTCCTCTGCTGCGCCTCGTGTCCGTGAACGTTTTCCGCCGATTCTGGAGTACGGTGGTGCTCGGGGCTGGTGGTGACTTTGAGGCAATAAATTGCCATTTTCCAGCCCTGTTGGGTATTTGAGATATAATACCTGATAACTCCAACTGCAAGTTTGTCGCTTACTGCATTCTTGTTAATTGTGTTACGAGAATGGACAAAATTCCCCGATATTTGGTGCTGATCGTTCCCGCCACCTTATCAGTGTGTGTGGGTGCTAACGATTTATGCGCCGGTGTGCACACACTATAGTGTGTCAGAACCTTTTGGTAAGAACTTGATTCTTAGGTTAAATGGAAGGACGCTGAGGTAAACTGATTCCTCTTCGTTTGAAATAATTGGTGTATTTGCCTCCTCTGTGCAAATTGTGTTTTCTACTAGTTGTGGATTTGTTATATGATGGTAAATTGGTGAGAGCCTGCCCTGTTATATTACGTTTCCAAGCGTGTAAGGATTTTCTGTTTGGATGTTTAATACAAGTGGAGATATTGTGATTTGGGATATGCTCATGGCTTAACCTGGTTGTTATTGCATTGTCTTATGTATTATATTGTATTATATTATTTGTGATTACAGGATTCATTAAGATCATAATCTGCAAGGTCGAAGTTTTCTTGTGTATTGTATTGTATTATATTATTTGTGATATTCTCTATAAGTTCAATTGTTGACTATGATTCTTGCAATAAAATGTTTGCTCTTTATAACCATGCTCCCACATGCTTCCCACGGAGTCCTTAGTGGCTACCACCCCTTTGCCTTTCTTGCACCTTCATTTCATGTATTTTCCTCAGTTATGTAATATAAACATCTGTTTACTGTCTTCTTTCTGAATGTGTATTCATACCACTGCACAGTGTCTTCATTCTTCACTGTGGCTGAGTGTACGAGTTGGTCGTTTCAGCCTCTTCACCATGTTTGAGCACTTTGCGAGTCATCTTTGGAATCAATGGAACTACAGTGATTTTCTAACAACTGGCATCATTTAACTGAGCCTTGTTGAGTGAGGTATGACATTCAGGGAGAGACAGGTTCAATCGACAGATCTCGCTTTTCCACAGTTTCCAAATTTAACTCCAGTAAAATATTAGATTCATTATTTTGTACAGTGTTTGGCCGATTTCTTTCCCATTCTCTTCCCAAACTCCAGTCCTGGCTTTATTGAATTATCAGTGTGACATAAATGCGAAATTGAAATATGTAGAGATAAAAAGAGATCATCTAATTCTATAAAACTGCACTTAATTTTTGTGTAATTGCTGTACAAAATCCAAAAAATAAATGCAGTTTTACAAAAAAGAAACACGACTTCTTCTTCTTCGATTATTCCCTTTAAAGAGAGCGACTGAACTTGAGTAGTCATGATGTTTTTTTCTTCTTCCTTTCTTCCCAAATTCTCTTCATACGCTCGCTGTGTTCTCTCTTGCGCTCTTCTGACCATTTGTTTCCTGTTCTTTTTTTGGTTTGTGTTTGTTTAAGTGTATGTTTCTTTATGATGTTTCTAAACTGTTCTCGGTTGTTTATGTTGTCTTGTGTGATCCCCAATTCTTTAAGGTCCTCTTCTGTTTCAGATATCCATTTAATCTTGTTTTTACTGGTGTTTACTATCTCGAAGATTAGCCTTGTGAGCCTGCTCTTGTTCATCCTGCTAATATGTCCATAAAATTTAATCCTTCTTTTTCTAAAGTTGTCAGTTATTGTTTCTGTCTGTTTGTAGAGCTCTTTTGATGGCCTCTTTATCCAAATTCCTTCACGAAAAACTGGTCCGAATATTTTCCTCAGAATTTTCCTTTCCTGCTTTTCAATGTCTCTTATTATATAAAAATTTAAGTGTCATAAGTATGATTTAATCGAAACTGTATTCCGGCAAATTGGTATCTTACGGTGAACGTGTTGTTTGCTGCAGCAGTTAAGCGAGATCACCTTTGGCAGGTGACGTTCGTCGGCGCCGCGATTTGCGTGGGTGGGGAACTGCTGCGCAAGGCGGCAATGCTGACGGCACGCACCAGCTTCACGCACGTCGTGCAGAGCGTCCGCGAGGACGACCACAAGTTGGTGACGACGGGCGTGTACGGCTGGTGTCGGCACCCCAGCTACGTCGGTTGGTTCTACTGGAGCATCGGCACACAGGTAATTAAAGTGATAAGAAGTGCCCTCTCGACATGACACGTGGTGTAGAAAGTTTCTTCTGACATGCAGTTGTAGCGTCTCAGCGACGAATCCCTGCACCTTCCAACTGACCCTTCCCTTCAGTGATGAGTTGCAATAGCTTGTTCCTTTGCTTTATAGTGAACAGCAGTTCTTTTTGCTTCTTGATCAAATAAAGTACTTCTTCACTTGAGATGTTTGACACCTAGGGTGTGTGTAAGACATGACAGTACAGATACACTTAGGAAGTACCAATTTGTTTCTCTAGGTTTTCGTCAAATGCCCAACTTCTACATTGTAAAGGAAAATGGAGAGCACGTGGCAATGAATCATTCATATTCTCATTTGCAGACTAACTTGGAGACCATCAGACCTGTTCAGAACGGATTTCGATCCCCCGAATATATGTTGAAGGGTATTTACTACATATGTCTGTATCACAATTATTTCTTCAAAATGAGCCATAGGTAACGAGACATTAACGTGCAAACATATGGGCATATCGTTTAAATATTATAATTTTAATATGTTGCTTGAAAACTTCAGTGTGGTGTATGTCGCAAGGCGCTTGCTTCCCATTTTGCAAACCCGGGTTCAAATCCCCATACTGCCAAATATTTTTATTTCTTTTTTTATATGCATTAATCATTGAGCATTAATTTTATTTCATTTAAAATTCATTTACGAATTTTTATTATGCGAAATAACTTTTAAAACAAAATATTACAGAATATACAGTCCCAACATTTTTTTTTTTAGAAAATCATTATTTGATTGTTTAGTGTTTGTTTTTTTTTAATGAAACAGGTATATTTCATGTTCATCGTCTCTATACTTGTATCTCTACAATTAACATCATTAAGTAAATATATTAAAGCCAGAAGGTCGGGGTTTTCATCCCTACCACAGTTACGCTTATTTCCGTGCAGTGGTGGTAGCATGTAAATGTTTGAAAATAACATAATGTCTGTTATTTCGCATAATAAAATTTCGTAAATCAATTTTAAATGAAACGAAATCTATGCTCAATGATTACTGCATATAAAAAAAAGAAATATAAATATCTAGGCAGTATGGGGATTTGAACCCGGGTTCGCAAAATGGGAAGCAAGCGCCTTACAACATACACCACACTGAAGTTTCAAAAAACGGACTAAAATTATAATATTTAAAGATATTCGCATATGTTTGCGCGTTAATTTCTCAATACCTAGGGCTCATTTTGAAGAAATAATTGTAACACAGACATATGGAGTAAAAACCCTACAACATATACTCGGAGGATCGAAATCCGTTCTGAACAGGTCTGATGGTTCCCAAGTAAGATACGATAAAAAAAAAAAAAATAAATAAAAAATATTGCTAATAAATTGTTTTTTGGTCATTTTTGTTCTATTTTGATCTCTTTCTTGCTATCACAATGCCCAAGTATTTGAAGGAGGATGTCTAGTATTATTATCTTTTATCAATAGGGTTACTTGCATTTTTTTTCCTAGAAAAAACTACAACCATGGTCCTTGGAGTTGCTGGCAAACAGGCCAGCTCTTCACTGCTGCAGGTAGATCACTGGCTATGACAACATTTTCATCTGTGTATCTGATATTATTAATTAATTTTGCATTCATAATGGTCCTGCTGGTTTTTTCTTTTGACAATTCCACGAAAATTGCCTCTGAATGTTAAACAAGAGAGGTTACGGTACGTAACCCTGGTAAACACCTTTTATGGTTGCATTCCTTATGATGTTCATCGGTCAGTTTTGACATCTGCGTGCTGATAATGCGTAAATTGTTTTGGTGAATACCAAAAATCTCAAAAACTTTTCACATATCACGCAGTCAAAGGTGTATACTTTGCATGTCACTGTACCATCAAGATCATCAGTATAGCAGACAGCCCATTTGCATCATAGCTCTGTACATGATTTGCTCCCTCACTCTCTGCTTTAGTATTGTAAGCGCTGGTTTCCATGCATCATTCAGAAAGACATTTCTGTGCTTAGAGAGAGTACCTTCTTCTTCTTCTTCGATTATTCCCTTTAAAGAGAGCGACTGAACTTGAGTAGTCATGATGTTTTTTTCTTCTTCCTTACTTCCCAAATTCTCTTCATACGCTCGCTGTGTTCTCTCTTGCGCTCTTCTGACCATTTGTTTCCTGTTCTTTTTTTGGTTTGTGTTTGTTTAAGTGTATGTTTCTTTAAGATGTTTCTAAACTGTTCTCGGTTGTTTATGTTGTCTTGTGTGATCCCCAATTCTTTAAGGTCCTCTTCTGTTTCAGATATCCATTTAATCTTGTTTTTACTGGTGTTTACTATCTCGAAGATTTGCCTTGTGAGCCTGTTCTTGTTCATCCTGCTAATATGTCCATAAAATTTCATCCTTCTTTTCTAAAGTTGTCATTTATTGTTTCTATCTGTTTGTAGAGCTCTTTTGATGGCCTCTTTATCCAAATTCCTTCACGAAAAACTGGTCCGAATATTTTCCTCAGAATTTTCCTTTCCTGCTTTTCAATGGCTCTTATTTTTGTATGACCTTGAATCACTGTAGTTTCTGCAGCATAAAGTGCTTCCGGCAGAACTACTGCGCTGTAATGCCTTAGTTTGGCGTTGACAGAAATAGATTTTTTATTGTAGTGATTCCAAGTAAGCTTATATGCTTTTTGTAATTTTGATATTCTTTCTTGGTTGGCTATTGTGTTCAGTCATGATGGTTGGATGATCTCTCCCAGATATTTAAAGTGCATTACCTGTGTCACTTTCCCATACCGAGTTGTAATGGGAAGATTATCTGCAGGCTTGCTTTCCATGTATTGAGTTTTTTCGTAGGAAATTCGTAGGCCAGTTTTCTGTGAAATTTTGTGAAGCTTCTCCAGTGCAAGTTTGGCTTCTTCTCTATTGCTGGTTAAAATGGCAAGGTTGTCTGCAAAAGCCAAACACTTTACATTGATTCTCTGCTCTTTTATAATCCCAAGTTGAATTCCCTTTATTTCCTTTTCCCATGTCCTCACAAGTTTTTCCAGAACCATATTAAATAGAAGTGGTGACAGTCCATCTCCTTGGCGAACACCGGTATGGATGTGAAATGCCTCTGATATTTCTCCCATGAATTTAACTTTGGAAGTTGTACCGGTTAATGCCTGTTGGATAATTGACCTTGTTTTTCTGTCGATTTTGAATTCCTCTAAAATATGAAATAATGTTTGCCTATCTATTGAGTCATAGGCCTTTTTAAAGTAGACAAAAGTTATCACAATATTTCTACACCTTCTCATTTGCAAAATTGTTTTTAGGTTCCAAATCTGTTCTATACAAGATCGACCTTTGCGAAACCCTGCCTGATACTCTCCTATTAATGGGTCTGCCTGTTCTTCTAGTCGACTTAACAGTGTCTGTGATAAAAGAGAGAGTATATTATGATTATTATTAAATTTTAATGTCTTTGTGTGCCTTCATTCCACCTGTTGTGCCACTACACTCTGATTGGGTGGCCCAGTAACCGTATTAACCCTGCTGCACTACCTCCCGTTTTAGCAAAGCTTCGAGCGTACGGTATATCGGATCAGCTTTGTGAATGGATAAAGGATTTTCTAACTGGTCGGTCGCAGTATGTCGTCGTTGAAGGAGAAAGTTTTTCTAATCTAGATGTTACATCGGGGGTACCTCAAGGAAGTGTAATAGGACCACTTCTTTTCTTAATTTTTATAAACAATCTCAGAGACAAAGTGAAAAGCCTTTTTAGATTGTTTGCTGATGATGGGGTTATTTATAGGGAAGTAAGGAATTCGGCCGATTGCTTAGAAATTCAGCATGATCTGGATATTATTTTGGCATGGTGCACTGAGTGGCAACTTACGTTAAATTGTAAAATGTGAAAGACAATGAGCATAACTAACAAAAAGAATCCAATTGTTCAGAAATACGAGTTAAACAATTCAGTTATTGATATGGTCGATTCTATGAAATATTTGGGAGTAACAGTACAAAGGAACATGAAATGGGACTTACACACTAATTCGTTAGTAGGTAGAGCTAATTCTAGGCTGCGATTCATAGGTCAAATATTGAAAAATTGTAATGAACAAACAAAGGATATAGCGTACAAATCTCTTGTGCGCCCACATTTGGACTATTGTTGTGCCATTTGGGATCCGTTTCGTAAGGGGTTGATCGAAAGTATATAGAAAGTACAGAGAAGAGCCGCTTGATTCGTGACCGCTTGCTACAGTCCTTATGAAAGCGTCACAGAACTGATTAGTATACTAGGCTGAGAGTCTCTGGTAGATAGACGACGCACGTTTCGTTTAAACTTATTGGTAAACATGTGTACCCCCACTTTCACTCACAAGTGTAGTGAAATACTTCGTCCACCAACCTATTTGGGTTGGAATGACAGGAAAGATAATATTAGAGAATTAAGGTGCCACAATGATTCTTATATGAGTTCTTTTTTCCCTCGTACCATTAGGGATTGGAATGCACAACAAAGAGATTAGCTTTGGTGCTGAGCACCCTCTACCACCCACAATTTTGTGAATTGCAGAGTATATATGTAGATGTAGATGTTGTGCCGTCTTCAGCTACTAATGGATCATCGACGCGACGATTAGGTGGCCTAGCAACTGTCTCTGGGTGCGGCCTCAACTTACTGACAATGGCCTGATTGTTCTACATGTTGATTGGACAGTTCCGCAACCACGAGTAGACATCTCCATCTCAACATTAGTGATTTCCAGCAGTTTCACAGTTATCTTGCATATTCTCAATAGTAAGATACGATTACTTGAGGAAGGCATCAGAGGACGTTGTCGAAACATTGTCATCATTTCATGAAAATATCTGACTGCAAACCCGTGAAAACTATGTTGCATTTATAAGCTGGGTAACTCTCTATTCACATATCAATTCTGAGGTAAGATTCTAAACAATTGACTAATCAATGAAAGAATTTAATGTAAAAATTTCACATAGTGCAAAAGTACAAATATGTGGAAATTTTTACTGGGGCATAAGCTCCATTGTAGTTGATTAATAAATAAAAGTTGTAGTAATGCTAGATTTGGAGGAAACTGAAATCTATTTAGTCAGAAGGGAAATTTTCAATTGAGAAACTGCCTATAGATTTTTTTAATATATATATATGTAACAATAAAACTGGGAATGTAGCTATAATGCATAATGTATTAAAACAAGCATAGAGAATAAGAATCGAGCTTTACAGACAAATGGTAACATTAGGAACGGGCATCGACTTCAATTGTTACATTTCAGTTTTTCCACGATTTTCCATTGTTGGGATGGTTCCTTCAAAAGGCTGTGACTGAAGTACTTCCCATTCCTTGTTCTCCTTTTCTTCCCCAGCTCTAATGAACTTGACATTGATGAGCCATAAAGCCTGAAACAAGAACAAAAAATTCCAATTTCTGAAAATGCTGTTCTGAGTCCTGTATAAAAAGGCCACCATTCACAGTTTTCGTATAGTTTGCTCTATTGATGTCATCAACTACCAAACAGGTAGGCCCTAATTAAAAATAAAAAGTGAGCAAGGGGGATAGAGAAAACAAACTCATCACATAACATATCCAAATGCAGGGGGGATCACATTTTAGCTGATCCTTTAATGATGTTAAGAGGGTATGAAGCAGTTACATGTTGTGGTAGCTTAGTTTATAACATGCTCCCTTAAATCATTAAAGGGCTACTATTAAGTAATCGGTTTGCTTTATCTGTACATATTCCAATTTGAATAACATTATCATGAATTGAACTGATTGGCTTGCGTAATTACTACAGGAACAATTGGATTTCTATAAAGTTTACTAGTAGTTCTCAGTTCAACACTCCTTTGAAATTTACAGGTAAAGGAATAAAAATAGTCTTTGGCTGCCCCAAATGGTAGAAGCTTTCCTGGTGAATGGAAAGTAGGAAAAATTAATGTGAAGGTTTTGACACTACAAAAAATATGATGAGTCTTGTCCCATAGGTAATTCAATTATAGTTTGTTCTCTCCCTTCGGCTCTATATGTCACCGAGATGGTGGTCTCCTTAGATTCCACCACAGCAGACTGCTTATCGGTACTTTGGCTGTTACTAATTGTGACACTGTCTTGTTTTATCAAAATAATTTTTCTGGAGTAATTCACCAAATTACAGTCATTTTTCGGTTATAGTTCTAAAGTTTTTCAGGTTAACTCTCAGACAGAACACAGAATCCCTGCGACCCTTCCGCAGAACCCCGGGCTTCTGCAGACCACCTTTTAGGAACTGCTGCGCTGGACGATAAAGGGCCAAGACGTGAAAATTACTATACCGTGTGTGTTTTTTTACACGCTTTATATTAGCTTGACTTGTATGTATGTATGTATGTATGAATGTAACAGAATTTTACAACTCCTTTTTGACCCACTTCCAGATGTCCGAGCTGGTTGAAATTTGGCACACATATTAAGAACCGGTGACAATACAAGAATTTCATAGCTGCTATTCTCATTACTTTGACAGTAACAAAAGAAGAATGGTTGAATGTCGTGAAATTTTGCAATTTAATCTTAACCCAATTCCAGATGTCCGAATTGTTTGAAATTTTGCTGATGTATTGATAACTGATTACAATACAATAATTTCATAGCTATATCTTGATATTATCATTACTTTGACAGTAAAAACAGAAAAAATTTGCACACGTTTTAAGAACCGTTGACAATACAGCAGTCTCTTAGCAACGTCCTGCTATTCTCGTTACTTTGACCATCTCCAGTTTCCCGGGTGTGATTTACGAGCCTTGGTTGCTGACGACGATCGTCTTCCACTGTCTCCTATCCAGAAAGGTTTCTCTGTCTGCAGTCACTTAACGTGATGTTGAATAGTGAGTATTCGAAACATTACTTCGTACTATTATAGAAGAGTAGTCTTCCACATTTACCCTGCTATTGGACCTCTGGCTGAGCTGCCATTTAATAGTATTTAACTCGTGGAAGTAATGATTAAAAATGAAACTACACACAAAGATAAAGAGAGATTGGCGAAGAAAAGCCAACAGTAGGAAACATACTTTTGAAACTATCTGAACTAAAAAGTTAAAAATAAAATTGTAGTTTAAAAAACTAAAAACACTCTTTCGTAGTAATGTGAAAAATGTTAAAAATAATCTTTAAATATAAAGATTTTGTTTAACAGTGATGGGACGTCCCACAATACAGGATAAATTAATTTTTTTGAATAAGCTTAAAGAATAAAGTCACTGATTACAAAATTAACTTTAATGTAAAAAAAAAATGTGGGGTGCTCTCTACACAATTTTGACAATGACCCTACCTTTACAAACAGCGAACGACAAAAAATATAAGACAACTTATACAGCACCCCACGCTTTTTTACATTAAAGTTAATTTTGTAATCAGTGACTTTATTCTTTAAGCTTATTCAAAAAAATTAATTTATCCTGTATTGTGGGATGTCCCATCACTGTTAAACAAAATCTTTATATTTAAAGATTATTTTTAACCTTTTAGTTCACATTACTACGAAAGCGTGTTTTTAGTTTTTATTTTGTCTGGTTTATTTGTTTATGCCCCAAAACCATTATGGTAAGTGGTGGCTCATTTCCCTATGCTTATTTATAATTCCTCTACTGTGTGAAGTGCACCTCGTTGCAGTTGGTGCTGGCGAACCCACTGTGCACGGTGGGGTACGCCGTCGCGAGCTGGCGCTTCTTCAAGGAACGAGTCTTGGTCGAGGAGGCGACGCTGCTGTCCTTCTTCGGCGAGGATTACTACGAGTACCAGCAGAGGGTACCCACCGGTCTGCCGGCCATTCACGGTTACAAGATAAGCAAGTAAAAACTGGACGTGACGGGATAAGATCGACTGTCGATCACATTATTTCTTTGTGCAGGTGTACTGTCAGTAAAGGATTATCTGGTGTGTGTGTTGATTTGTGTCTGAAACTTCATAGCTCCCTGACAGTGTGTGATATATTTTAACTCTGTGTGGAAAGGAGGTGCATATATGGATTCTATACAAAGCAATGAAGCCATCAGTTGCGTGTCAATTATAATTTTTTCTTTATCACTCTTTCAGGTATTTTGTTGAGTGTGACTCTCACTACCTTAAAGTCCCCTTACAGCCTACATCCTCTATTACCTACCTCACATAGTATAAGTCTTCCATTTCTTTCCTTCACTTATACATCCGTATCGCAAGGGACTGATTGACACATTAGAGAAAGTACAGAGGAGAGCCGCTCGATTCGTGACTGCTAGTTACAGTCCTTACGTAAGTGTCACAGAGCTGATTCGTGGGTTGGGCTGGGATTGTTTGGCGGACAGACGACGTTGTTTTTGTTTGAATTTGCTGGAGAATATGCGAAAATCTCTAATTTACGAGTGCAACGAAATACTTCTTCCGCCAACCTATTTAGTTCGCAATGACAGGAGGGATAAGATTAGAGAAATAAGATGCAGTACTGATTCATTTATGTATTCCTTCTTTCCTCGATCTGTTCGGGATTGGAATGCGCAGAATTAGGATTTGTGCTTAGCACCCTCTGCCACCCACAGTATTAGTGATTTGCAGAGTATAGAAGTAGATGTAGATGTAGATACATCCTTGTCTGAAATATTCAAAGATTGCAGTAATTTGGGTTTCTTTCTTGAGATGCTTCCGTATATTCCTCAGTTACAATTTTACTGATTTGTTCATCCAGTGTTTTCTGTTCTTTTTAATATTAAAAACAAAAGATGTCTATATTAGTAAGTAATTCTCAGTGTACCTTTGTTTATTTGTATCTGATTTTGATATCATATTTCCTCTTACTAGCTACTGTAATTTTATTTTCTACATCAGCTGCAGGGTAATGACTGATAATTTCATATTGTTTTTCATGACACACAATAATGATATGTTTTGGAGGAATATATATGTTCTCAATACAGGAAATAATAATCACAAAAGTATGCATAGGCTTGTCGCTGTCGTTATTCGGCTTCCAGGATGTGTCGACAGTGAGGTCATTAGCCTGCAAAGATGCAGTTCTCACAACTTGCAAACAGTTGGGCAAATTAGTTTTTGTTGTTTTATTGAATCAAGTTTATTTTCATCAGCATCTATTAATCGAATGTGCAAATTTTTACTTAAAAAGTCTGAAAACTATCCCACCACCTTATGTCTAAAATTATGTGCTAGTTTATCTTCATTATTATTAGTTTCCTTCCTCCTATTCTCTCTCCATCGCCTGCTATCCTGAAACAACTGTTAGCTCTGGTTGCCAGGTTATCTGTTCTTTGCCACCTCCAGCTTCTCAGATTTGATTGATTTTTCTAGTTTGCTGTTCAAGTAACCCTGACACGCCACCTGCCCAGTGTGTCCTGCAATACTCAATTGTTGTATTCTACATTTCGAGTAATTTTTACATTTTATTCACTTGTCTGGGTTTGATGTTATTCATTTACTTTCTTTTTTACTATTATTAAATAATCTTGAAAATTATAGACTGTTATCAATTTCTAAGAAGATTTTAAGTGTGTGAATAAAGAAAGAGAGAGGCATGGGTGTCGGGACAGTACAGACATAGAATAATACTAAATGTGACATTTCCATTTGTAATTTTTTTGTCAGCGGTAGAACACGGATTACCCTCAGTCAGAGTAACTAGTCATTCCTCGTCAGTGGTTAAATGTATTACGGGTAGAGGAGAGTGGTGAATGAAACAGTAATTATGAAATTAGAAACAATAGTATAAGAGGGAGAAAAGCAGAAGGAGTCAAAAATAGATAGTAACAGACCCATATCAAACACTAAAAAGAAACTGTATAATTTTTTTAATGACAAAGTATGGTCTCCGACTGTACGAGGGTAGGTCCAAAAGTTCCCGGCCTGACCTAATTAGCGGATGGGTAGAAAAGTTTGAATTGCCGCGCTTCGAAGGTAATGTTTTGAGACACTAGCGCCCATAATTTCATTCCTCCCCGCAAGTTCCCACACGCCAGAGAGAGGTCCAAACATAACCTGCACACACCATGTCAAGTGTGGAGTATCGTGAGGTGATAAAGTTTTTGACTGAAGTAGGCTGTACGCCATCTGATATTCATGTAGACCTGAAAAATGTGTACGGAGACTCTTCTCCTTCGTATTATACAATGAAACGCAGGGCCAAACTTTTTTAAATTTGGCAAAGAATCCCTGGAAGATGACCCACGCCCTGGACTCCCAATGACAGCGATCACTGATAAAAACATCGCAAGTGTGCAGGAGGAAGTGCTGGAAGAAATTGCAGTGAGTCTGGGCTTGTCGAAAACCACTGTCCTTCGAATTCTCCATGAAAGAGGTCAGTGCACATTGGATTCCCAAAATTCTGTCTGCAGTACAGAAAGCAGAACGAGTGAACTGTGCTCGAGAGATTTTGAAGCTTTGGGAAGAGGAGAAACATTCATTTCTGAATTGCATTGTCACTGGTGATGAGACCATGGTCCTGTACTACAATCCTCTGTCGAAAAGAGAATCAATGGAATGGCGCCAGGTGGAGGAACCTCCTCCAAGAAAGGCGAAAATGTGCCAGTTGACGAAGAACATCATGGCGACTATTTTTTGGGATAGTGAAAGAATATAACAGTGACAAATCCGCCGTAGTCTGCCATGCTATTAATACCGGGCATGAAGTAAAATTTCAAGAAACGAGACTACTGTGGAGAGAAGACCAGTGGTGGCCCCGACGGGTGAAAGAGGCAGCAGAAATTTTAAAAAACACCAACAACATCAACGAAGATAGCGGCCTCTTACTCTGCGATGCTTGGCGCTCGTTGCTATGTCAACATAAACAGTATCTATGACGAAGGCTGGAGGATACCAGCCGAAAGCTTAGGTAATGAAATAAACAACGTGGCAAAACCTGAAAGTCAATTAATCAAGAATTTTATTGTTTGATTTCAAGGGAAAAAATACTTCAGTAAATGCAGGATACTATGGCAACTTGATCATGAAACTACGAGACGCCATAAAAGAGAAAAGGCGCGACAAACTTTCAAGAGGCGTGAGGCTACCGCACGACAATGCATGCGAAGGCCATTGTTAAAGAATGCGGATTCTCCGAGCTGCCTCATCCACCGTACAGTCCTGATTTGGCCCCGAGTGACTATTTTTTGTTTTCTAAACTAAATTCTGACCTTCGTGAACGCAAGTTTTGCAATGATGAAGACGTCCAGGCAGCTGCAATTAAACATTTTGACAGCAAAGATAAGAAATATTTTTCTAATGGGATAAATTTGTTAATTCCACATTATGAAAAATGTATTACAATCAAGGGAAGTTATATTGAAAAGTAAGATATATATTTAATTTATTTGAATGTCCCTTCTTACTTAGGCCGGGAACTTTTGGACCTACCCTCGTAGTTAGCAAGGATTTGTGCGTGGACCATGGAAAACAAACAGTGCAGAATGTGATGGGGGAAGCGGCAAAGAAAAGAAATGGGAGGATTGTTCCTGTTTTCCCAAAGTCTCCTGTGATTAGTGACGGCCTCTTCTCTCGTTCCTTATTAATATGAGCATCTTTTGTTTCCAATGTAACCGTAAATGGTACTGTAGTTGCCAGGCAATTTTCGTGCGACATTTAATTCGAGGTGGAAATCAGAGCTCAAAGAAGAACTTATCTGTAATTCCTGTCACTATCCAAATATTGTTTGAACCATACAGTTAAATGATAGTGATGTTGGGTTTTATTCTCCGTCTAGTGCAGCTAACAAATGAAAAAACTTTGTTATGACATACGCGTTTCGGTTTAGAACAAGTTATGTACAATTTTTGATGTGCAGCATAATGTTTATCTAAATGAAGGTATAAATTTTGTTATTAAATATTATTATAGCTTATTTTACTTACAGTTTTTCTATATTACATTAGTGTCATAAAAAAAAAATTTCATTTGTTAGCTGCACTAGACGGAGAATAAAACCCAACATTAGTATAGCAGCTAAGGATATTGACCTAAGTATTCAAAATGTTAAATGATAGTGTCTAGGCTCTGAAAAATCCCAAAACAGCACAGATTCTCCTTTTTGCTGACCATAACCAATTGATCACATTTTGACATGACACACTGGAGAGAATTGGGTAATCATCATGTTTGGGAGTATTATTGATACACCAAACACTTAATTTGAAAGGTTATTCATTCAGATCCAGTGCTTTGATCATGAAACTATTATTAATTTCAGAAACCAACTTAGTTAGTGAGGTTAAATTGAGGTTTGTTTCAGGGAACATTAGGCTTTCTAAAGCAGTGAATTTACTCCTCGCTTCAGAAGAAAATGCATATCGTGTTGCCTGACTTTCTATGGTGTGAGTGGTGGTGAATGGAAATATTTTAGTGCTGGTAGTATTATGAAGTAACTAATAACACATGTTTTATTGTTTTACTTCTTTTATAAGGAGCAAGGTATAATATTAACAGTTGGATATACATTCTCATGAAACTTCTTATAATATTAAAAGAAAAAAGTTTTTTGGCTATTAAAATAAATAATGACTGAGCAACTAGACCCAACACTTAACACAGATTGAATACAGGGGCAGAATCATTGTAAATATAATATTTAATTAAAATTGCAGTGGAGCACAGGCTCCGGTGGCAATTTCCCTACACACCCATGCAAGAAGAAAAATTAATTGTACTGTATACAAAATTTTGTGGTGGTGTATGAAA
This sequence comes from Vandiemenella viatica, assembly GCA_031002005.1. Taxonomy (NCBI): domain Eukaryota; kingdom Metazoa; phylum Arthropoda; class Insecta; order Orthoptera; family Morabidae; genus Vandiemenella; species Vandiemenella viatica. The sequence goes on from JARYHS010007075.1 coordinate 10,380,741, forward strand.
TATTCCATTTAGAAGAGTAAAGAGGTATAAAAGTTTATTTCAATTAACACAGGGAAAAGATGTGTCTCAGAAACGTGACGATAGAAGAATTATCAGATGTCGTCTAAGAGAAAAGGTGATATAAAATGTTCTCAAATTTCTTGAGGGTTTACGACAAGATATTTTGAGGTAAATACTAGTTCGTAGTAATTAAATGAAGACATGGGTCACCAAAACTAAAGAAAAGCGTAGACTCGCTGTTTACGAAAAATGAAATTGATTCAGTTCTCGTGCCTCGACACGTTTCTCTCTGTATTCGTTGTTGCTTTTCTCCTGTTATCTCTAGTCAGTGATGCCTCTACTTTCCTTATATTTTGTTGTTTTAAAACAGCTAATAGTATTATATGTATTCAAATAAGGACAGAAAATTGAACCATCTCTTGTCACAAGTAATGTAAGATTCAACAATTTTTTTACTAAGCCCCTTTTTTTTAGGAAAGCATTTGCTTATCAGCTGTTTGTAACCTTTGTTTTTAACCAAACTAAATTCTTGAAAGAAACGTTAAATTAGTAAAGGAAGTTAGTTAAGGATAATAATGGCCTTATTAGATAAAGCCAGCGAGATAGTGATTATTATTGTATTTTCTGTCTTCACGCCTACTCTATTGTTTCTGAAATAGTGAGAATGGCACAATTTGATAAGCACAACTTTTTTAGCATATTTTGTTGTTGTTATTCTTCCTTAGTTTGCAAAAGAATTCATAAAATATAGTTAGGGAGATTGTTTCCATCGGGACATCTCTAATAGCTAATTATGCTGTGGGTTAATTCTCCCCTTCCCCCTCGTAAAAGAAAGCACTATCTGCTTTCATTGGATAAGTAATTTGTTGCCAAATTTAAGGAACTGCTGTGATAATAGACTCTGAGATGTTGGTTGGTAAATACTGTGATAGAGGAACTATTTACTTCCATTATAAATACTCGTAGCTGTGACTGTTACAAAGATGTGACATATTCTTGATTAGAAAATATTTTCTATATGATGTAAAAAGTACAAGACTACATAATATGTGTAAAAATTTGTATTGAATAAAAAGTTAACCTGTTTCTCGATTTGCTATGGGATGTGTGTTTTATTTTGTGTGTGTTGATGATGGAGTTAGAATTTATAATAATCATGTTAAACTGTTGACATGGACTTCATTATCTATATGTATTAATTTTTCTTTGTGGTGTTTGTAAACAGTTTATTGGTGGCTCCAGTTTTTGTGTTGAATCAGAGCAAATGCATTTGTGAAAGGTATCTGTGATACTTTTGTTGGCATTTGAGTGTAAGTAATTTGAGGTATGAATCAAACGAGAAAGTGTTTTGATAATATTTTCAATTTGCTTTACTTTGTGTAATTTGATATTAGCTTTTTCTGATTATATTTCTTTCTGCGTAGTACATACTTCATGTAAATAGGTTTTATTTTTATACCTCTTATTAGAAAGCATCAAACTCATTCTGCATCTAGGTGCTAATATAAACATGGAAACTTGGAACAAGACTGCCAATTGAGTGCCTGGAAACTGTTTGAACGATATTACCTTTCTGGTTTCCTAAGAAACCTGTGGGTCACAAGTACATTTGTCCAGAGGTATCAGTAGTAACTTTTAAAAAAAGTCTTTGAAATTTATCAGTATTCATAAACTTTTTTTTTTTTTTTTCAGATGATGAAGTGCATACTTTGTGAATGTATTATCTTTGAGATTCGAGTGTGAGGGTGTTGTGGCCTGCATATCAGATTAAACTACTTAAGAACCTGTAACAAAGTAATTTAATTTAATTGCAATGGAGCACAGGCTCCGGTGGCAATTTCCCTACACACCCATCTTCCCCCTATCCTGCACCTACCTACATTTGCCCTCTACAAATTTTATCTTTAAATTCTTTCAAAGTTTTCGGTAAATTATTCATCATTTCTCTTGCTAACTCATTCCAATCCCTGACACCCTTACCTAAAAAAGATAATCTTCCTTCACCCTTGTGCCTGAAATCGAGTGACAGCTTGTGGTCATGGTCATCTTTTCCCTTCCATGCACTACTTTTCATACCTATTGCAATATCTTTCCATGCCTCATCGCCAGTATATGCCCTGCACACTCCCATGACCCTCCTCATCCTCCTCCTGTCTTGCAATGAATCCCATTCCAGCTCCTTTATCATATCCGTCACTGATTGCATTTTGCGATAATTTCCAGAAACAAATCTAGCAGCCCTTTTTTGCACCCTCTCCAACTCCTGTATTTGATACGTAAAATGAGGGTCCCATACTACACTACCATATTCGAGCAATGGTCTGACCAAAGTTTTGTAACCCAATTCCTTGACTTCTCTCGTACATCCCCTCATCACTCTTTCCAACAAGTGCAGAACTTTGAAACCTTTACCTATCACCTGTCCTATGTGTCCTGCCCAGTTAAGTTTGTTATCAAAAGTAATTCCAAGATATTTACATTTCAAGTCTTCAGCAAGCTATTCTTTCCCCACCTTATATTCATAATTAACCTTTTGTTTTTTATTTGTGTATCTAATAAGCTGACTCTTCTTTGCATTTATCTTCATTCCATGTTTACCAACCCAATTAGATATCCTGTCCAGATCACCCTGCAACTGTTTACAATCTTCTATCGTTTTGATTCTTTTATACAGCATTATGTCATCTGCAAACAATCTAATTTCAGATAGTAAACAATCAACACAATTATTCATTAGAATAGTGAATAGCAATGGTCCCAATACGCTACCCTGTGGCACACCCATTTTTACTTCAACTTCTTTTGATACTACATTTCCTACCCTAACTTTCTGTTTTCTACCTTTTAAAAATTCTTCTACTCAGTAAATGACTTTCTTATCCACTCCAATGGTTTTTACCATATTTACTACCATTTTATGGCTTTACTCTGTCAAACGCCTTAGACAGATCTAGTGCTACACTATCAATTTGGCCTCCCTTGTCCATTTCATCAGAAATATCTTGCATATATCCCACCAACTGAGATTCGCATGAATATCCTTGCCTGAAACCATGTTGCCTGCTTGAAAACCACTTACGTTCCTCACATATATTTCTGATGTGGTTGCATATCAATCTTTCCATTAATTTACCTACCACTGATGTCAAACTGATTGGCCTGTAATTCTCAACTCTATTTCTCACCCCTCCCTTATGTACCGGTACTACTGAGCTCGACCTAGGGTGTTGTGTTGTAGGAAAATATTCTATAAAAGTCTGAAGAGTTTTTTCAATGTTGGATTATTTTATTTTCCTGGTCAGGCCATGAATTTGCATAGCTACTCTGATATTATTTAAAGATAAGTTACCTTTAAATGTTGTAATCCAGTGACTCAGTAAAACTGCTGCTTATTTATTTTGTCAGCAGTGCCTGAAATTACGATACAGTAGAATGTCAATAATACAAACTAATTGGAACTGAGCATGATGGCATTTTTTATTTGTTCAGATAAAATATATGTCCAGTATAGTTTCGAGGGTTTGACGCAATACTGCATTAAATATTATTTTGCCTTCAATATTTTATTATTTACTTACCACCAGTAAAATAAGTAAATATAAAGTCATCCATACAGCAAAACAGAACTGACTCACACATGCCACGTCCATATGTGAATTCCTGATTCCCAAAATAGTCAACTTTATTGTCTTATAAAAACATTCATAGTGAAAACTTTCGAATTAATAACAAAGGCACAGGGCAGGAATTCAAAACAATGACTCACTGAAAGATTGTTATTTATTTATCTTATAGCCATGCACAAAATCAATAATATAATGTAACATTAAATTATAATTAAAATTCAAAATCAACATGGTGCAGCCAATGTAGAGCTTCATTGGAAATATTAATAAAGTCTATCAGTGATCCCCTACAGGCTCGAAGAGGGCAATCAAAGGTCACGTGATGTATGGTTTGTTTTTCCTCACCACAATCGCAATTCGGTGAATCTCTCATTCCCCATTAGCCCAGGCATTTTAGGTTTTAACCTAAAAAAAATAATAATGTAGAGCTGAAATTTGGCACAGGCGTTCCTTAGTACCTTAGAAACAAGTACTAAAGAGTCCCCGCCTCTAGGGTGTCAGCGTCATAGTTTTTTTAGGTCAAAAGGGCTTAAATAGGGATTGAGTGCCTAATCTGTATAAACTCGTAACATTTAGAACTCAGTAACGTTTTATTGCACCCTAGGTAATTAGGATAGGCTAACCACTGCATAAAAGTCTAATATCGGCACTATTATTATTTAAAAGTAAAAGTATAGTCACATTTTATCATGAAGCAAGTATGAAACATAACTTTTTTTCTCAATTTCTCTGCATTGCGGAAAACGTCTTTCCTGCGGATATTATGTCTTCTTTCTGTGCGTTGGGATGTTCGAATGTTTCCACTTTGTCATGCAGTACTGCAGAACCTTTCAATAACCTCCAGCCTTTTTTTTTTTTTTTTTTTTTTTTTTTTTTTTTTTTTTTTGCCGAAAAGAGGCTGGCAGTATCGCACTCAGTGAATGCATGAAAATAGAGTGCAGAGTTTTTCATGTTTGTGATGAATTTGCAGAGTTTTTCCACGTTGAAGACCTTACTAGCAGTTTTGCTTGTGACAGGATGAACTACCTTTATACAACTGTTTTCACTAAGTCTTGCTACCAACGAGTACATCCTTATCGTTGGAAATGACCGCTACCTCTTGTTCCCTGCAATAATCAAGTGCAAACGATGCAATGCTGGCATCCGCATCACCTTTACACTGAATGGCACGATGACCCGCAGTCTTGAATTTGTTTACAAGTAATTCGCCCAGCTGATTGATGTTATGATAGTTTTTCAAATGCTCAGCTTGGAGTGAAGTGACAACCGTGTTGTGGTGAGCGAAATCATTCGCATAAGTTTTCCCCCGGCATATCGACGACGCTCCTCTCTTTTCATTGTCATGTGTTCAGATCCATCATTTGCCGTTGCCCTCTATGACAATTTTATATCTCAGTGTCAAAATCTGAACGAACATCAGGTATAAAATACAGTCGTAAGTTCGCAGCCCAACCAGTCACTGCATCCTTCCAGCTTGCGTCCCTTCCACCAACATATGCAGCATGTGAGCGACATTCTCTACGAATATACTTACAGATTCGAGAATGGCTAGGAAATTCTTTAGATCCTGAAGATTTGGGCTGGAAAATTCAGAATGGAGCTCTTGTGCTAGTGACTAATCGACTTGCACCTACTTCGGATCATCTCCTCAATTTGGTGCCCTGCAATTGTAAGAACATCTGCGAAATAGATTTGAATGTGTGCGTTGTTGGCTGGAGTGTTCACTAATGTGTGGACATTGCCGAAGATCTGCATGCGATAAAGTCACCTATAATAATTAAGATGATGATTAAGATGATGAAGCTGAACTTTAAATTTCATTCAAAGATTTTAACAAAAATTTGTATAATTTATAATTTTGCAAAATGTTTCATCATTTTCAAGGTTTCTTTCTGTAAGTTTGTATATAATGCCAAGAGCACAAAATCTCAGCGCACTGTTCGAAGAGATTAGAATGATGCAGACAGAAGAGGAAGGATAAGCGGAACGGCGCTTATGCTGTGCTCTGCGCGTTGTGTGGAATGTTTCGATGATATCTCACCAACCGTTTGTCACAAAAACATGATGAATATACCATTTTAATACTGAAACTGCGTTCTGCAACTTTGATAGTAGGTCTTTGACAGTTTTTAGCAAATCTGACTTTGTTACAAAACAAGTCTTATTTCGTACCTGTTTCACTATCAAATGTGAGGATTTTTTTTTATTTCTGTACAATAATTACATCCAAAACTACGCCGTCTTTCAATAATTAACCTTTCCAATTACTTTTAGTGTAATTAAATGATACAAAAGTTGATATTTTAGAGCTACAAGACGTTTATACTGATTATGACATTTAAGCCCTAATATAAAACTATGAAGAGGTCACCTCAGAGATGGGGACTTTTCAAGACATGATTTTGAGGTAGTAAGTAATATCTGTACCAATTTTCAGGTCTACATTATATTTTTTTCAGGTTAATACCCATAAGGGCCGGGGAGTGGCGCTCGGAACTCTCGGCCCAGCGTTAACTCATGTGTGCTTGTTTCAATGCGTATCTTGACAACCATATGTCGCTGAGGGATGAACGATATAATATTTTAATGCCGAAAGTGTATACTACAACTTTGACCATCGGTCCTGACATGGTAACTTTGACAGTTTTTCCGCAATGCAGAGAAATTTCGTACTTGCTTCATGATAAAATGTGACTATACTTTTACTTTTAAATAATAATTGTGCCGATATTAGACTTTTATGCAGTGGTTAGCCTATCCTAATTACCTAGGGTGCAATAAAGCGTTACTGAGTCTTACATTGTAAATGTTACAGCAAGTTTATACAGATTTGGCACTCAATCCCTATTTAAGCCCTTTTGACCTAAAAAAAAACTATGACGCTGACACCCTAGAGGCGGGGACTTTTTATTACTTGTTTCTAAGGTACTAAGGAACGTCTGTGCCAAATTTCAGCTCTACATTTTTTTAAATTTTTTATTTATTTATTTTTATTTTTGTTTTATTTTTTTATTTTTTAGTTTTTTTTTGAGGTTACTCCTAAATCTGTGTACATGCATAAAGAGCTGAAGCAAATCTGCCAGGCCACACCTAACTGTGTTAAGAGCTTCCCAGGTCTTGTGAGGAATATCAAGTCTCTTTAGTGCCTGTTGACTGTCAAACAGGGAGTGCCATTGCTATCTACTACAATCTCTAAGCTTCTCTCCCCTTAAAATTATCAGATATAATCTGTTTTGCAGTTTTTATGCTTGGACTTCTTGATTTAGGTCTCTGAAATAGATTTTCCATGTCGTCGTGGATGGCAGATCCAAGTTATGACAGATCTTATTATATTGGACAATTAGGTGAATGTGTCGTCTTATCGTAGGCAGTTCGATGTTACACTAAATGGGTAGCCAGTACAGCGGAGTGGTCTCGATACATCCACTAATTATCCTCATTGTCTGGTTCAAAACTGTGTCGATCTTTTTTTTGCCGTTGGTGCTATTCATCCAGACAGATGAGCAGTACTCAGCTGCAGAATACACAAGGCTCAGTGCTGATGTGTGGAGTGTGGAGGCGGATGCTCCCCAGGAGGTGCCAGTTAACTTCTGCAGAATATTATTCCTGGTTCTTAGTTTTGCTGCAAGGTTGTTTAGATGTTTACTGTACGACAAGGTGCAATCCTTTACGTCTCCAAAATACTTGGGGAAGAGGTTGTGTCGGAGGGGAGTGACATCAAGAAGAATGTCAAGTTAGAGATTCACCGCCTGATTGTTAAGATGGAAGACACTAGTTTCCGTCTTGCTGGAACTGGTACGAGAAGCCATTTCTTAAAATAGTTGCTGAGGGTTTTTAGATCTGCTGTTAAACTATTTTCAATTTGCTGAACGTTATCGGATTGTTGTACTACTGCCACATCATCAGCATAAGGTAATTGTTTGGATTCTGTTTGAAGAATGTTGGAAGTATATACATTAAAAAGAAGTGGGGCAAGAACGGAGCCTTGAGGCAGACCATTATTCACTCTTCTTACTTTGCTTATCTGAGACAACCTGGAAAGTTCGGTTAGCATGTTACTGAACAGACAAGTGATTTTTTTTGCACTTCAAAATGTTCAGCAGTTTGTATACCACGCCCTCTCACCACTCCATATTGTAGGCTGCGCTAAGGTCAACAAATACAGCACCAGTCCTCAATCGTCTCTCGAATCCTGCTTCTATGTGAGTTGCCAAGGCCAGGACCTGATCCTCGCAGTTTCTTGCAGGTCTAAAACCTGTCTATTCAACCAGGAGGTTTGTGAAGATAATTGGACTGATTCTGTTGTAGACAATCCTTTCAAATAACTTGTAAGTAGTACTTAGCAGTGAAATAGGTCTAAAATTCTCTGTAACATCAGAGGTTTTTCCCTGTATTCAGAATGGCTATGATCTATGCCCGTTTAAACTCCGCACTTGTCTGTAGTATGCTAGTAAAGCAGTGGGACAACCATTTTTTGGTATGTATGTATGTGAGGAACTTCATCTAAACCTGGAGCCTTCCCATTCTTCATTTGTTTGATGGCCCTTGCCACCTCTATATCGGTGACAGAGGATGAGAGGTTTGTAGGGTGTAAGGAACTAAACCAGTATACCGGGGTGAAGTATCGGTTTAGTTACCTTAACTAACTTCTGACTTGCTTAAAGTTCTGCTAAATTTTCATTAATAAATTTGAATGACCATGTATCAGTCTGGGTAATTCAACTGTAAAGCCTAGCAGTCGCCCCCATAGCTTATTTAAACCAAAAGCTAGGAAAAGGTTGATGTTCACTACGAAGAAAGTATGTAAAAGTTCATTAAGAAAAATTTTATATTTATTTCAGTCACATTTGAAAATAGCAATTACAGTTGAAATGGGAAAATCAAACTAAACATCTCCAAAAATCACAAATCATGAAGAGGAAGAACTACCAGACTAAACCCCGTTAGAGAAGTTATAAGTCCGCAGTCAATGATTGCACCACTCACTGGCAGGAAAATTTAACATGGCGATGCGTCACGCACATGTTGTAGCTCACTCAAGGTCTACCGGAAGACATCTTTGCTGACCGATACAAGTGTCTCCTGACGGACTTCTTACAACACACTAGCATCTGATTTACTCCGCAACTTGAAACAAAAGGCAGCCCAGACAGATTAAGCACACCAAATTTTACTCTCTGCCGTATGCTTACTGTGATCTCTCACTTGACAAATAGTCTTAAAAAATTTAATAATAGTTAGTGTTCAAAATTTAACAGTGTGTAGCCTGGCCCTTAAGGTTTTTTAAAAGTACGATGACTATAATTCTAAATTAACTCGTTTTCGTATAAATAATTAAAGTGTACAGGCTTAATGGTAATTGACTTCCTAAAAACGGTTAGTAAATTCCCAGGCTATTGCTTGAATTGTGCAATTTTAGAAATTCCTACTGGATTACAAATTATTGTGTTTAAACTTGCGTCATTGTGTTCTGTGATTGCTCCTGATTTAAAAAATGTAACCTTTATTATTATCAGTTATTTATCTTATAAAAATCAAGGTTTAAACTGCTTGGACGACATGTTGGCAAAAATTGGTTTCTGGTTAATAATTATTAAAGTGCTACTTATATCGGAAAGGTTTTATTCTCTGAATCTTTCTTATATTTTGTTACGTGTTTTAAAAGTTGTTTTGTTTACGGAAATGGTCTTAATTATTCACAGTTTAATTTTGAAAACTACCACATTTTTGTTTACGACGTAATAACTTGAAAATTAATTTAATGTTTGATCTACTGCATGAAATGTTTTAAAATTTGAATATGATATACCCTGTTCTTTACTCTTTCAGAAAATTTACCTTTTAGCTACCGAGCGTGGTGGTGTAATGGATAGCGTTCTGGCCTCGCATTCGGGAGGACGGCGGTTCGAATCCCCGTCCGGGCATCCAGATTTGGGTTTTCCATGGTTTCCCAAATCACTCCAGGCAAATGCCGGGATGCTTCCTTCAAAAGGCCATGGCCGAATTCCTTCCCAATCCTTGCCCCCATCCTTTCCCATCTCTAAAGACCTCGCTGTTGAGAGATGTAAAGCAGTTTAAAAAAAAAAAAAAAAGCAGTAAAAAAAAAAAAAAAAAAAAAAAAACATTTAGCTCGGGAAATTATTGAAAGTATGTCGAAAATGCAAGTGTGTCTAATGAAGTGTTTAATATTGTGTTTACTTTATTTATACTGTCTGAAACTACTGATTTTTAGTGAATTTAGCTTTTTTCGGATTATTATCTATACTATTATAAATCTGTAAGCAAGCTGCGTTTGTAGTGAGGCTTGATCTCTAATAACGCAAAAACTACCGCATCAATTTGCATGATGTTTCCAAATTTTTAAAGCTAATGTTGCTGATCAACATCTGCAGAAGTAGCTAACGACTAATATGTACCATGGGAAGAAGCAAGTCAGTAAAAAACTTCAGAAATGTGAAACTGTAGACCACAGATAATTATACACATTCAGACGGTCACTCCTTTCATAAAGAGACCTGACAAAATTTAGGATTTCCCTTTTTTTTTTTTTTTTTTTTTTTTTTTTTTTTTTTTTTTTTTTTTTTTTTTTTTTTACTTCTGCGATTCATTTTTCTGGACCGCAGTACTTCAAAATAAAAATAATACGTGAATCAAGTATAATCAGCATTTACTTGAATCGTAACAGGTCTGTTGAATTACGAAAAAGTAGAAAGTTGAAAAAGTTGAAGACATGTATTGTCTCTGGTAGACTGTTATACAGTTTGTCTCTGGAACAAAATTTCTACGTGAACCCTGTACAATACAGCCACAATAAGCCAATACTTAATACGAAATTCAGTTTTTTCTCGAAGAGCGATGTCTGAAAAACAGCTATTATAAATATCAGCAAGTAATAAAACATACTTCTTTCATAATGACTTGTGCGGAATTGCACATATTTGGAAGTACTTTATTCGATTAATATGTCTCGTGGCTATAACGTGAAAATATAACTAGGCATCCGAAAATTCAGGTACATGTGACTCAAATAATTACATAGAAAATACGGATATATTGACAGAAACTCAAATAAAAAAATTTTCATATCCTAATGCTACACCGCGTAAATTATAAAGCAAAAAGCATCGTCCCTTTGGCCTATAACAAAGCATATCAGCTGTCATCACTGTCCAGGTTGCATTTCAATCGATTTACAACTTGCGATAATTTTGCCACTCAGAAATAATTGCTTGAGTTACATGCACATTAGTACATATACTGTATCGTGATCCATTTTGACATTTTTGAATTAATTATATCTGACTAAAATAATGACAATAATGATACGACGATTTGAAACCAAGATTAACTCCAATTCACGTAAATTTCTATTTTAAAGCAGGAATAATTGATGGTGTATCAACATAAAATAAAAACCAATATCCAAACAGCAAAAAATAAATAAATCAGAAAAAATTGAGATATTGAAAGAAACTTAAATTAAAAATGTTTCATATCCTAATGCTACACCGCGTTGATTATAAAGCTGCAGGCATCGTCTCTTAGGCCTATAACAAAGCATCATATCAGCTGTCAGGTTGCATTTCAAGCGATTCACAACTTGCGATAATGTTGCCACTCAGAAATAATTGTTTCAGTTACATGCACGTTACTACATAAACTGTACCATGATCACATCTCGACATTTTTGGATTAATTATATCTGACTGAAATAATGACAGTAATGATACGACGATTTGAAATCAAGAGTAGCTCCAATTCACGTAAATTTCTATTTTAAAGCAGGAATAATTGATGGTGTATCAACATAAAATAAAACCAATATCCAAACAACAAAAAATAAAAAACAACAAAAAATAAATAAATCAGAAAAATTGAGACGCTGTGATTATTCGTAACGAATTTTTATATTTCAGCACACTTCCAAGAGGACTAAGTCGTAGATTACTGCTATATTTACATAAATTTATGGCACCGCGGTTATGTTGCAATCCTCGGTATCCACAGATACATCCTTAACAAAGCTTATACCTAGCTATATAATCCCAGGCAAAGTTTACACATAAAATCGCCAAAAAAAATTACACATAATGATTATAATATCAGATTTCTTAACGTTACAACTGTTATATATCCATTTAAATTTTCGGTACCACGGTTAACGTGGAATCCTCCATATCAGCATTTAAAAATATTATGTTTTAGCTGAATTAAATATTGCTTTCAGAAATAATATTATTTATTACTACCACAGATATTCTATATTGTAACCAAGTTTATGCTCATCTATATACTCGCAGCCAAAGTTCACGCATAGTGATAATTGCAGCTGTGAAAAAGTTTTAATTGTTAGTGCTGTGAGTTGGGTAAGTATAAAAGTTTATGATATGCCCTTACGAAAGAGATCTAATCTGTCGGGGTCAACTTCTGCAGCTAAAAGATGTCGCCGAAATCGGCTAAATGAGAGTGAAATAGACCGACAACATCGTCTGCAACGTCAAAGAGAACGAGATGAAATAGCCAGAGCAAATGAAAGTAACCTGCACCGAGAAAAGCGATTGACCTATAACCGGGTTCTATACGCTAAATCCATAGCTTCTGAAAGCACAGAAGAAAGAATGTCGTTTGAACCGTGAAAGCCTTTCTAAACAATAAATTTTTATACTTCGCACAATAATTACAACCACGAATTACTACTGTTAATTTTTCAGGAACCTTTTCTACTATTGAATCAATTGCATCACGTTAAAATATTAATAAAACAACTCTCTGACATCAGTATGAAAACCGAACCTAACGTATTAACCGAAACAAACGAAACTATTCAGAATAAATTAACAGTTCATGCCTTTCCACGTTAATCTCTGATAAGAGAATAAAATCGGTAAATAATTTCTACACCTGCCAAGGCACGCGCGCGTGAAGCAGCGGGCAAATGCTAGTTATTATTATAAAATTACTTTACTGCACCGAAAAGTGTTGAGAATTAGTGTAATTGTCACGTAACCAAAATCGACTGTTTACAAATTGGATAGCTATGGATAACCCTGGCTCAGGTTAGTTTAAAGGTTATTTACTATTATAAAGTGTTTATTTAGAGCATGTATTAAATGCTGAATGACTTTATTGTTTTTAAATCGGCGTATGTTTTGAGTTAGGTTGCAGTATCGGCCTATACATGAAACGTGTCTCTCATGTCCTGTAGTTGCTAAATGAAAAATTTTATGTTTACTGGAAAGCTTACTCCCTCCCTTATGCTCTATTGCCAAGAAAACTGGAATTTGCCCAAATTCTAAAGTGCTTACAAGGGGCAGAGTACATTCTTTTTAGATGGATCAACTGTTTTTTCAGTTTCCGAATATGATTTTTATCGGCGCTCACTCTAGACATGTTGGCAAGTCGATCTGGAGTGACTTGATGCTTTGCCTGAGGGTTATGTGGGGTTCCACCTAGCTTTTTAAGGAGGCTTCATGCTTTCCGGCTGGACTTCTTTAAATTCAAGGTATGCACTCTGTCATTCCATTTGAGTTTATGGGCAGTGTCCAGGTTCTGCAACAGTTTATCGGCTGCTTCTGTACGCCCATTCTATTGGAAATCATCATATAGTATTTCACATGTTTCGTTCCAGCATGGGATATATTCTGTTCTGAAGCCTCTAGGAATAGACTTTTTAGCTGTCACTATGGTTACTCTGACAAATCTATTGTATTTTTTAGTTAATGGAGGTATTCATCTTAGGTTTTTATCCAGGTTACTAGCAAATTCTTCCCACTTTTCTTTCTTAAAGTTCCATCTACGTAAAGGCAAGTATCTAATTATGGGAATTGTTAGGCCAACTTCTAGCAAGACTGGTCGGTGTTGACTATGTGGAAAAGATTGTAGGACTCGTCTTGTAGTTGGTGGCTTTGATCATCACGTGAGACAAAACATAGATCTGGGTTGGTTTCGGTGTTCCATCTTCCTGATTTAAAAGTACCTGCGTCTTTCAGGTTAGAAACTAAGTTCATGTTACTTGCTGCCGTCCATTCCTCTAGCCTGATACCATCCTGGTTGTTTACTGTGTAGTTCCAATCGGTCTGGTGGCTGTTGAAGTTACCAATATACGTAACGGGATGTCGAGACTTCACTCGGCCATGAGACGGAAGTGGGTATATACACATTAATAATTTTAATGTTTTTCACCACCGTGATAGTAATGTGGATGTTATTTTTGCTGCAAGCTGAGACGAGGCAGGCTTTGGTAATAGTATTTCGCACATATGTTGCGCACTTGTAGCTTTGACGATGTGTGGCACCTAAGTTTTTGTAGCCTTGTATTTTTCCTAGCAGACTCAGCTCCAAATCATCCTTGGTGTGAGTTTCTTGAATGCAGGCTATATCGACATTGTGATCAAGTACGAGGGTGAATCAAATATAAACAAGACTTTATTTTTAAAAATATTATTTTTATTTTAAGTGCAAAAGAGTACATATCTTATTTTTCTACGTAATCTCCTGCTTTAGAAACACATTTTTCCCAGCGGATAGGCAGCTTCCCAATTCCTTCCATGTAGAAAGATGCAGGTCGTGTCTGTAGCCAATTGCGCACGTAGGCTTCCACCTCAGCATCACTGTTGAATTTTTGGCCTCCCAAAGCTTCCTTGAGAGGACCAAACACATGAAAGTCACAGGGTGACAGGTCTGGACTGTAAGGAGGGTGGTCCAGTGTCTCCCACCCCAGTTTCTCCAATTTTTCCCTGGTTAAGGCTGCTGTGTGGGGGCGAGCATTGTCATGGAGAATAACCACTTTCCTCATCGGTAGGTCTCGTCTTTTGCGGCGATATGCAAGTCGGACCTCACTCCAAATGTCGCAGTAGTAGGCCGCATTGATTGTCCTGCGCTCATGCAACAAATCGAGGTGCAGCAAACCACGCTGGTCAAAAAAAACCGTAGCCAAAACCTTGCCAGCCGATAGTCGTGACTTGGCTTTCACTGGTCCAGGTTCTCCTTTTTTTCTCCACTCCATACTCGCTTGTTTGGACTCAGGGGTGTAGTGGTGCACCCAAGTTTCATCACAGGTGATGATGTGAATCAGAAATGGGTCCCCTTCTTCCCGAAATCGTGCCAGAAGACGCTCACACACCTGAAGTCGATTCAGTTTCTGTTCTGCTGTGAGAAGGCGAGGAACCCACCTGGCGCACACCTTACGGTACCCAAGCTCCTCTGTGAGTATGGAGTAAGTGCTCCCATAACTTATTCCGACCTTACTTGCAATTTCAGAAGTGGTAAGACGCTTGTCATCTTCAATAAGCCGTCTAACACAGCTATTGCGCCCGAACGGCCGAAAGTCTTGTTTATATTTGATTAACCCTCGTAATAACTTTGAAAGGCAATTGCTTTTTGATCGGCTTATTCCTTCCATGTTAAGTTATCAAACCCTTTGTGAAGGTCCAAGGGTTCTTGCCTTTTGGTTTTGATAAGAACCATTGGGTGACATGAGGATTACCGTGCTCTGGTTGCCAGGAGATCCTACAGGATTGTCTGGCAGGCCGACTGTGTAGACTATTTAGCCGTGCAAGCACGTTGGGCAGGGTGTACCACGAGGAGGCTAGTCTATGTTACATCCCAAAGATTCCTCAGACTTCCACGGCCATCTTTGTTCATGATTAATTGACTTTCGGGTTATGCCGCGTTGTTTATTTCATTACCTGAGCTTTCGGCTGGTATCGTCATAACCCGAAAGTCAATTAATCATCCCAAAGATTGTTATAATTACACTCATCATGTCACGCTTACAACAAATGTTCAACATGTCAGCACGTATCTAGTTTGTCATGAGGATATTGTGGCATTAATGTAATAATAAGGATGGAAATCATACTACCTAGTTCCTCAAGCACGTACAAGGTTGTACCGTACAGGATATAGAAATAAAGTTTCTGTAAATTGATGAAGATTTTGAGAAAAAACGAAAAAAGGAATCAGGTAATTGACATATTAGATAATTGACTTTCGAATTACCGATGTTGTACTGTATTTTTAACCTGTATGGTGTGTCTTTCCCTCTGAATGATGGTATTAATGCATTGCTCTTTATTTGGCAATTAGTTTTACATTTCTCACTTTCAACAATAGAAGTTGATTGCTTTCATTTACAAGTGTGGTGCTGGATTGTGTTAGAGTAAAAGTGGTATTATGATAGACTCTGGTGTTGTACATTCATAACAAGCAATTAGTATAGTGGTAAAGTTCTGTCTGATAACCTAAAGACCTAGAAGAGATTTATTTATGTCTGAAATGCTACAGACAGGGCTAAGACGTAAGTGTAGTTCTAATGATCAAGTAAAAAAAATTTTTTTAAATATTATTTATGAAATTTGACAGTATTTGTAAGTCTGGTAGTTTCCTTCGATTGCAGGGACCACTGTTTCTCCTCACTGATGCCAGGTTTGTAGGGAATAATAGCTTCCCAGATAAATTTATGAAAAATGTGAATATCATCTTATATCAAATTTTAAACAAGCAATAAATTAACAGTCTGTGGTACAGCGCATGTTGGAAACGCAGCTGCTTTATTTAATTTTGTTGTTTTTCTGAGCATAATGATTAATCTATTTCTGAAAATAAGAATTTAGATTTTGAGATTACTGTTATCTAGACCAAATTTTTATGAAACTACAATTTTATATAGTTTTTATTTATGCTCAGTGATTTCATTTTGTCTAACTACTGCTGCTGTTTCTTGTTGGAAGCAAGTATTTTATTATTGTGTTAATATACTACTATTATGCGTTTACTTTGAAGTAATCAAATACAGATCGAAGTGTGAGGGATTTTTGATGAACACTTATGATATGATATTAGTTGCCAAATAACTACATGTAATGTGCATGCATCTTTGTTTTTAATAATTAAAAAACTAACTAATTTTTTATCTCTTCTTCATTGCCAGTGTTAAAAAATTACTATTGATTATGTAGCTTATTTATGACTGGAGGTCTAGCAATAAAAAATTCTCAAGTGTACCTCACAATCTTAGGAAACTTCCAGGGTCAATTTCTTGGCCTCTATTCCCAAACAACTGAACTGAACGCTAAACTGTCACCACCGCCAATAATAGGTTATCTAATGTTGATACAGGACATGGGGTTCAAACTAGTGGGTGAGACAGCTGGTCAAAGGTTGAATGCAATGGTGATTATTATCTGATGAAATCAGGGATATTTTTATGTTACCAACCACTCAAAACCAGATGGTGCAAGAAAACTGAGATGAAAACCTAAAGTATAATTCAAGATTACCAAATAATGACTACAAAAATTATCTGTACAAGCTACATTTGGCCCAAAGAGTCAATACCTCCAAAGCGATTGAGCAGGGGACAGGAAAAATCTAAAAAGAGGCAATTGGGCGGTGCCTAGGTTCTATGGATTGCCCAAAGTGCACAAAAGAGAGGTTCCCGTACTTCCAATAGTGAGTGCAGTCAACTCGCCTACACATCCACTTGTGCTGCATGTTGCCAGTAAGCTGAAACATCTTATGGGAGATATCAAATCAGCTGTAAAGAACTCGGCTCACTTTATACAAATTATTGATGATCTGACGATAGAGAAGACTGATGTCATGGTGAGTTTTGATATTATTTCACTATTCACTAACATATTGGTAGATGAAGCCATTGCTGTAATACATGCTTAACTTCTTACCCAAGGAAAGTCTACTGAATGGGCTGACCCTTACAGTGTTCTGCCTTAAGTCAACTGTGTTCCAATATGCCATGGGCTCTCCGCTTTCACCTGGTTGTTATACGAGGGCTGTCTGAGAAGTTCTCGGCCTTGACTATAGATGGCAGCACTACCCATGTGATTTTTTTTTCCCCGTGCAAGTTGTTGCCTGTGCCAGACGTGCCTGCAAGAAATTGCAAGTCATTCTACATTGTAGTTTGGTCTGTACAGTTGTTTGATGCAGGCGCGGTGCAGAGTTGTACCAGAGATGGAAAAAATCGAGTATCGTGCAGTTATAAAATTCTTTGTAAAAGAAGATTTAACGCGATCCGAGATCCACAGAAGATTTTTAAAGTGTATGGGGACTCTACTCCTTCATATTCAACAGTTAAGAAATGGGCTGCTGAGTTCAAACATGGCCGTAGCAGTCTCGAAGATGATGAATGTGAAGGACGTCCAGAAATCATCCAAAAAGTGCACGATATGGTTTTGGATGCTCGACGAATAAAAGTGTGTGAGATTGCCATGACCGTAGGGATATCAAAAGAACGTGTGGGATACATTTGGCATGAAGTATTGCATATAAAGAAGTTTTGTGCAAGATGGGTGCCACATTTGCTCACTGTTGATCAAAAGCGCATCCGCATGGGACTTTCTGAACAGTGTTTGGAGTGTTTCAACAAAAATAAAACTGATTTTGTGCATCGATTCATAACTATGGATGAGACATGGGTTCACCACTATAGGGCAGAATCAAAACTGCAGTCAAAGCAGTGGACAGAAGCTGGTTGTTCAGGTCCAAACAAGGCCAAGTTGGTTCCATCTTCAGGAAAGGTGAGGCATCAGTTTTTTGGGATGCTAAAGGTGTTTTGTTCATTGATTACCTTGAACAGGGTAAAACAATAACTGGACAATACTATTCCGATCTTTTAGACACCCTGGATGAAAAAAGGCACAGTGTGAGGAAGAAGAAAATCATCTTTCGTCATGACAACGCACCTGCCCACAAGAGTCTTTTGGCAATGGGAAAATTAAGAGATCTGCACTATGACGTGTTGGAGCATCCACCTTATTCCAAAGATTTGGTTCCCTCCGACTTCTATCTATTCCCTAAACTCAATAACTTTCTTGCCGGTCAGAATTTTTCTTCAAATGAAGAGGTGATTGCAGCTGTCGATGGATATTTTACAGGCCTTCCAGAAAGACACTTCATGAACGGTATAATGAACTTGGAACATCGTTGGACTAAGTGTGTCAGTGTTCAGGGAGACTATATTGAGAAAAAAAAAATGATTTGGTTTTATATTTTTAGGCTTAGAATTTTCCAAACCGCCCTTGTTGTGCCCATCAAAGGTTCCAATTCACCATGGAAGTGGAAGAAAATGGACAACTGTCATTCCTCAATGTCATGCTTCATAAGCGAAATGATGGACGTTTGGTTCATATGGTGTACCACAAGGCACGCCATGTCACACCATCACCCAGCAATGAAGAGAGACGTATTAACATCACTGAACTTAAGAGCGAGGACAGTATGTGACTCGGAAAGTCTGAAGGAAGAAATGGAGACTCTTACAAAAATATTCCGACTATAGTGAATCAGACATCAGAAGAATTTTCAGACCTAGAAAACCCATGGAAGACTTCAACTTATCCCACGATACCAATGTGCCAAGAAAATTCGCCTCTCTCCCATATATACATGGTATCACTGACCAGACTGGGAAACTGTTAAAGCGGATGGAAGTGTGAATTGTGTATAAAGCTCACTGCAAACTTAGCCAGTCATTAACCAGGGTAAAAGACAGATTACACCAACACCAGCTTAAGGGTGTTTATGAAATCCCCTGCAGCTGTGGCAGTATTTATATCGGTGAGACAGGTCGCACAGTGGCGGAGAGACTTAAAGAACATATCCGCCACTATAAATATAACAACAGCGACAAATCCACCATAGTTCAATATGCTATTAACACCGGGCATGAAATAAAATTTCAAGACACGAGGCTACTATGGAGAGAAGATCAGTGGTGGCCTCGAAGTGTGAAAGAGGCAGCAGAAATCTTAAGGAATTCCAACAACATCAATGAAGACAGCAGCCTTTTACGCTGCGATGCTTGACGACTGTTGCTATTTCAACATAAACAGTATCTCTGAAAAAGGCTGTAGGATACCAGCTGCAAGCTCAGGTAATTCAATTGACAACGCGGCATAACTCGAAAGGCTATTAATCACGAAATTGAGTAATGTCACAGAGGTGACGGCAGACTATATGTTTATAATATTTAAAAAGTAATTATGAATATAAATGCAGGTGGTCCGGCAAGTAGTACCTGCTCGGACTGTGTCTTCTGTAGTAGCCACAACTAGTTTGCAAACTGACGGTGCTCCATTGATGTTTTCTTGTTTCTGTGAATATTTAAAAAATTTATTTAAAATGACAACTCCACCAGTTGTGGAGTGAGATCTATTGTTTGACTCCTTAACACAAGAAATGTGCAACCTAGTTGTGTTCACCATCAAATCAAAGAGGACAATGTAATGGGCATATCGTCCATTTGCCATTGGCACCTAAATTTTTACTCGCTGACTAAGTCAATACAGATTATTGAAATCAGTAGACTAATTCACATAGAATAATTAGTATATCACAAAGGATGAAATCAGTAAGCAATTTTCACATACCATTTGACCTGAAGTTTTGAAAGCTCATATAGGTTACAGAAACATTAGCGCATGACGAGTCCCCGTACAAGTAATGAACTGGTGGCGAAGGAATGAGAGACAGAGACACAACAACTGGTTACGCAGTATGACAAGTATTTGAATTTACAGGGTAACTATACAGAAAAACATGTAATTTATATAAAATAAAAAGTTTCTTTTAAAAGTTTAGTGGATGTTTTTTAATTATCCAATAGTTATTACTTCCTGGATGATCCTCATATTTTACAGTGAACTAGAAGTTGGAAAAGGCAGGAGTTTTGAAAAAGTAAAACTGGAAAAATAAATGTGAAGAGACAGTGTACATTAGGGTCACAAGACAATAACGGTTCAGGAAACAAACTTTTTAGATTCTAGACCATCTGGAACCTTTTCTTCGCAGAACTTCATGTATTTGCTTCCATTCTTTGGTTGAAATTTTTATGGAACGACAGGAAATTTTGCAGTGTCAGTTAGTTGTCTTTGTTATAAACTATATCATAAGATAGGATAGGGAAAATAAACAGTTACCCGTCACTTACCACAGATGAAGGCAGGAGGGCGAAACACGTAAAAACACAAAAACAAAAGAATTACACAATATTTCGACTTTTCAGTCTTACTCGTGTAGGAGGCGAGACATATGGCAGGGGGAAAGATGTGGTCACATCCGAGCCGCGGGCTCGGATGTGACCACATCTTTCCCCCTGCCATATGTCTCGCCTCCTACACGAGTAAGACTGAAAAGTCGAAATATTGTGTAATTCTTTTGTTTTTGTGTTTTTACGTGTTTCGCCCTCCTGCCTTCTCTGTGGTAAGTGACGGGTAACTGTTTATTTTCCCTATCCTATCTTATTTTCAGTGCCTCGCGGCAGTTTCTTTGTTTCCTTTATCCAATTATAAACTATATCTTGATATATTCTATGATCTTGAGTTTTTCTAAATCCCCCGTTTTATCTTGTGGCCATTTGTTCTTCAAATTAACAAATGAAGTCAAATATTTTTATTTAAGGGCAGATAAAATACACCCAACACTCTCCGAAGTTGAAGGGAGGATGGCAGCACCAACACAAAAAAACACAGAAATACAAATTTTGGGTTAAACCCTTTGTCAAATTAAAAGTAGTAAGTGGTTGAACTTGTGCAAGCCTTGAGGTGAACACAGCCGGTAGCTTGGGTTTCCATGGTTTCTCCAAATCACTCCAGGCGAATGCTGGGATGCTTCCTACAAAAAGTCATGTCCCCAAAAAAAAAAAAAAAAAAAAAAAATCCACATTCGTGCTTCATGAGGCATGCTCCCCAATGTCTATAATCAGAACTCATGAGGCATGCCCCTTAGTGTCCACATTAAGTTGTGGTTATGGATTGGGATCCTGCATCACGAGACATTCTGGTGGATCCCACACAAAATTAATGCGGCGAAAACGCGTGTCAGTCTGCGAGACTCGTTGCCCCACTCTGTCTCTACCAGATGTATTGCACTGTTTGCTGTACCCTTGCAGTTGGCATTTGACTCGTGTGAACAAACGTTTGACTCTACCAACCGTCTTCATTCGTAAGTAAATAGATTCACTTTTACGTATTCATTAAAACTTACATTTGTTTTGAGTACAGGTTTCTATAATTTGAGTTATGTTGCATATTTAGTACGATTTTCTAACTATATAATAAGTATTTTCTGTGTTGCACACGTTATCTGAACTACACAGTTAAAGCTTTTTATTCGCAGTTTCATTATTCCAGTTTTCTGTATTTGCGGCTGAAAATTTGATTATTTGTTGATACGAAACTAATGTTATTCCAATTTTACACAGTGGGATTACTTCATTCAATTTCACATAAAATTTTTTGACTCTGTTTATGAACACAGGTTCAGCAGTTGCAGCCCTTTTGGTAGCAGCATTAAGTAATTTTATTTCCCAGCACACGTTCAATAGGGGATAACCAAATCAATAGTTAAAATTTTCTTTGAAGTTACATTTTACTTTATTTTTCAGGTCTTGAAGCTTCAAGAATAGTTCAAACATTGTCTTACACACACACTCCGAATACATTACAGGTGAAGAGTGTAATGGGAAACCTTGGCAGAACTGTGATCTTGGAAAAAAAGTTGGAAGAAAAAGGAAAACATTCCTGGAATCTTTTCCTTTTGAATGTTACTCAAACTTTAACAGCTAGTTTTGAACCATGGGAAGTCAAGGAATGTTTTCTCTCTATAGGTTAGTAGGTGGGGGTAGGGTTAGCCATTTTGTTTGCTATCTCAGTTTAAAATTATCAAAAAGTGGAATGTTTTTCTTTTTCGTCTCACTAATTAAATTTATGAAAATAAGATAGGATAGGGAAAATAGACAGTTACCCGTCACTTACCACAGATGAAGGCAGGAGGGCGAGACACGTAAAAACACAAAAACAAACGAATTGCACAATATTTCGACTTTAGTCTTAGTCATGTGGGAGGCGAGACATATGGCAGGGGGAAAGATGTGGTCACATCCCAACCCGCCACATGAATGAAGCACATGCGGAAAACGCGTGGTAGTGATAGAATTGCTGGGAAGTGGGGTGGGGGTGGGGAATAGGCTTGACCAGCGATAAAAGTGAAACAAATCAATATAATCTTTGTGTAGCATAATTCAAAAACTTATAATTGACAATAAAGGGAGATAGAAAAATTTAAATATATATATTTAAAAAAATGAATAGATGTAATGTACATATAAAAATAACCGACTGTAAAATGAAATGAGAGATGGCAAGTGACAGGTTTAACGTAGGTTTAGGTCAGGGGTGTGTCTGGTGTCAAGGATATGTTGGTAGGTAAACCTGTCACTTGCCATCTCTCATTTCATTTTACAGTCGGTTATTTTTATATGTACATTACATCTATTCATTTTTTTAAATATATATATTTAAATTTTTTTATCTCTCTTTATTTTCAATAATAACTTTTTGAATTATGCTACACAAAGATTATATTGATTTGTTTCACTTTTATCGCTGGTCAAGCCTATCCCCTCCTCCCCTCCCGGCAATTCTACCACTACCACGCGTTTTCCGCCTGTGCTTCATTCATGTGGCGGGTTGGGATGTGACCACATCTTTCCCCCTGCCATATGTCTCGCCTCCCACATGACTAAGACTAAAGTCGAAATATTGTGCAATTCGTTTGTTTTTGTGTTTTTACGTGTCTCGCCCTCCTGCCTCCATCTGTGGTAAGTGATGGGTAACTGTTTATTTTTCCTATCCTATCTTATTTTTAATTAAATTTATGTTGATACGATTCCTGGCCAATATGTTTTGTACCGTAACAGCACCAAATCAGAAATAAAGCTCTGTACTATAGCACCTATGTCCCATAACGTACTTCGTGACCAATATTTTATTTTAAGGTAACTTTCGGTACATTTGCAGACAGAAATTTACACAATTAATCGCAGTGTTTGATTTAATGAATATCTGATCGGGTTTGTACAATGTTTTCATTAGTGGCACTAAGTCCCTTAACTAAGGAGCTGGTGAGTGTACTAAGTGATATGTGAACAGATGCTTTACCAATGTGATCATGCAACATAGTGTTGGGATTTCTGGCTGCAGACCTGTGAAGAATCATAATGTCTCAACTTGTCTGCCCCCATCATATATTAAACTGTAACACCAATCATGTTTTTTATAGCAGACCTGTGAACTGACAATTGATGCAAACCATGGAGAATACATGGAACCACACAAGGCACAGGTTAAAGAGTCTTTATAAAAACTGCCAGTTAAAGTTTAATGCTATTAAAGCTTAAATCGGATATCTTAACTTTTTTAACTTTTTTTAAAAATTTCTGGTTTTGAATCTTTTATTCTCATAAATTCTGACGATACACATGATATCTACACCGACTTGTGCATAAACCGGAGTTAACAGGTGCCAAATGAATCTTCCCCCAGTGTCTGCTTCTAATTCACTACTGTACTTAACACACACATTATTACAAAAAATGTAGCATTACTTTGTTGGTAGTGTACATCTACATCATTGGTATGTTCCAAGTCTCCAAGTGGGAAGAAACTGAAGCATAATCGATAATAAAATTCTATATAGTATTTATAGGACATTGTGTGACCGAGATACGATTTGAAAATTATATATAAAGATAAATTTACAAAATGGGGTTGCAGAAACTTAAAAAAGTTGCAGAACTGTTTATTGTGAAGAGGATTTGTAAATTTTTTTTCCAACAAATGGTATAGTATGAGAGAAATTTTTAGAAAGATGTAGATTAAGTATTTTGAAACAGGTAAATGAGAATGACAGAGTATGTGAAAATAGTGCAGAAAGAGATGAGGAATAGCAGAATTTCATGATTCACTAATCGTGTATTGGCAACATTCTGTGAAAGTGTATGTATGTTATGCTGAGCACAATAAACAAAGCTAGAAAATTAGTAAAACCGTAATGGCTAGTTAACAAATCAATCGATATGGACACGATCATACATACAGTGGAATAATAGGTTCCCAGCCTCCTTGTACGTTATTGTTAACTGGAGTCTTTTAATATTAAAATTTAATTTAAAAGCTCAGCACTGATGCTGTAAGGTTCTGCTAGTACGGTAAGCATGTGCAACATCAAACAAGAATGTTTCCTTTTATGACAAACACTGTGTCTGTTGTCGGAAAGGGCCAAGCAGCTTCTGGTAAAGTGGGACAAGTGTTCCTGTCGATAGCTATCGTGCTGAGAGGCCACTTATAGGTGAACAACATGACCTACACACTGCATCTCAATGGGCTATTATAATCAATAACATATCGTTCACTTGGTTAAATGGGTTTATTGCATGAATACAGCGAGGGTAACAGTCTGTCGGGTCTCTACATTTTCCACAGGATATATCTTTCAGCCGCGGGCATTGATAATACTGATGAAGTCCGGTTTGAGCGAGGCACCGCCCACGAGGAAGCCGTCTATATCCGGCTCGCGGGCCAGTTCCTCGCAGTTTGTGGCAGTCACGGAGCCCCCGTAGATGATACGAGTCTTTTCTGCGACCTGCGGTGACACGTTCGTTGCCAGCCACGCACGAAGTTGTTTGTGTACTTCCTGTGCCTGCAACAATCATCCCAACAATACAGATTAGTTTATTGCCAAGCCATTACCTCTCTTATGATATGGCTAAATGTTATTTTAATACTTAAGGTCAAACTAATTTTTATTTTTTTTTAATTTTTTTTTTAATTTTTTTTTTTTGCGAGAGATGGAAGTGTAGATCACAACCTTTCTGCTTCACTTGCAAACCATACACCAAGATGTGTGTTGTATTGTTGGAAAAAAAGGATTATGTTTGTAACTGAGAAAAAATTCTCAGTTCAAATTATTGTAGAAAATGTCAAATCGTCAGCTGTAACCTCTTTGTCTAGAGACTGCGCCCACCTCGATGATGCCTGAAGTGCTAGTTACACTGACTGCGTGGCTGACTACAAATATCAAATAAATCATTGACTTTGAATTTATTTGCACTTAAAGTGTTAAAAGAAAGTATGTGCAACATCAGCCAAAAGGTAAATGTGTGGATAATGGAAACAAAGAAACTGCCGCGAGGTACTAACAATAAGATAGGATAGGGAAAAATAAATAGAAACCCATCACTTACCAGTCTGTCTCGCCCTCCTGCCTCATCTGTGGTAAGTGACGGGTTTCTATTTATTTTTCCCTATCCTATCATAATTGTCCGACATGGAAGTAACTGTACAAAAATGAGAGCAGGGATACAAAATTTTAATGTGAGGCAGAGATTTAAAAAGTTACAATGGAACATTCATTTAAATTTACATGTTGCTTTTTTGTTTATTTATGACTATCAGATGCAAAAATTCACACAACGAGAAGGGTATTCGATGTTTATATTATACTATCTGTAGCAGTTGTAAGAACTAGATTACAACATGAGAAACAATGAAGTTTAATTTAATTGCAATAGAGCACAGGCTCCGGTGGCAATTTCCATACATCCCCATCTTCCCCCAATCCTGCAACCACCTATTAAAAACTCAAAAAAAGTTTACATGAAACGTACATAATTGCAAAATTTATCAATCAAATAAATAAGTTATTTGTTTTTGAAATTATATTTTTTTTCTTCTTCTCCTCCTGCTCCTCTTCACTATCGGTCATTAGTCCAGTAACGCTGTTGTAAAAACAGGGTCTCACAAACATATCACATAGAAGATTTTTTTTATCTTGTATATATCGGTGAGAGTATGCAGAAACCAAATTTTCGACCTCCAACACCCTCGGCACAATTTTCTGTGGCCAAAAAACATCAAAATTTTGGTACTTTTTTCAGTTTTTCGTCTATAACTCCTTCCTGATGAGTCCTAGTAAGAAACACTATTTCCAATTTGAAAGAGGACAAAATTTCCTACAACTTTCGTAGTACAGGCTTTTTTCTAAACTCAAAACTAAGCGAGCTACAGTTCTTCAAAAATCAGCCAAATTTCACACTTTTCCTAAAAGTTGTGTTTTTACCTACTTTGCCGCTCAAAATGACCTGCAACCCCTTTATATATACTCAGTCCAGTCACATTAGTGTGACTACCACCTACTTTCGATGTCAATGTGAAATAACCAATCATAGAAGGCAGGTGGCAGCACATTACAGTGGAGTATATATACAGGATGTCCTACGGCATCGGAAAGCATTTCAATCATTGGCGTAATTGCAGAAACATAGTGATTGATCTGCCGTCCGAAAGGGCATGATTATTGGCTTTCGGGCCAAGGGTGGAAACATTTCGGAAACGGCTACTTTTCTGAACTGTTCACGTGCCGCCGTGGTGAAAGTATACCGTACATGGCAAAATGTCACTATTCAAAATTAGCGGTGTGGAACATGTGGTGCACCACGGGCTATAGATGACAGAGGCGAACGAAGGATATGGAGATTCGTTCGGGCAAATAGACGTGCAACTGTTGAGCAAATGACCAGCCAGGTGAACCAAGGGGCTACCAAGAGTGTATCCTCAACAACGGTTCAGCGAACGTGGCTGCGCATGGGCCTCCGCAGCAGACGCCTGGTTAATGCACCTATGCTGACTGCTGTTCATCGGCGACGAAGGCCAAAATTTGCAGCCAGTACCGCAACTGGACATCCACAGAGTGGCGACAGGTGGCTTTTTCCGACGAATCGAGTTTTATGCTCCATCGGACAGATGGGCGTTGGCACATACGGCGTGAAACGTCTGAAAGCAAACACCCTACAACAATTGCCGGAAGGATCTAGGGTGGAGGAGGGAGCATTATGATTTGGGGAATGTTTTCCTGGCATTCACTGGGTGAACTCATCATTGTGGAAGCACGGTGGATCAGCCCTCCATGCGAATAATTTTTCGTCAGAATAATGGCATCTACCAGCAGGACAATGCGAGGTGTCATACAGCTTGCAGTGTATGTGCGTGGTTTGAAGAGCACCTTACTCCCCTGGCCAGCAAATTCACCGGATTTAAACACAGTCAAGAATCTGTGGGACCACCTCGATCAGGTTGTTCACGCCGTGGATCCTCAACCGTGTAATCTAGCGCAGCTGGCCACGGCACTGGAGTCGGCATGGCTCAACATCCCAGTGAACACCTTCAGAAACCTAATTGACTCTCTTCATGCACGCCTCGCAGCGGTCCGCTCTGCCAAAAGTTGTTATTCTGGTTTTTGAGAGGTGGTCACATTAATGTGACTCGACTGTGTAATTGATATATGTGTATTTCTGTATGACATAGTATATATATGTACTACACTTTGATAACTTGTGGTCAATTCAATAATCATTTAGCATTGTTGGCCAGGAGATCCCGAAGGATTGTTCGGCCGCCAGATGACAGTGTTTTTGATATGCCGCACAATGCGCTCCTTTGTGGCTATCTAACCTGACCATGCTATTTTTTTTCCCCTCATTTTGGTGTTAGTAGTCCTTCCACACACTGTTTCTGCTGCTATAACCAATACCCTTTTAAAAAAAAAAACATTCCCTCTTTTCTGCCATTGCTCCCATTTCCGCTGTGGGTATCTTACTCCTTCCCGTGACATTATGTGTTAAAACTAGGTCCTAGATAGAAATATTTTATTGATGAATCCATGATGATGTTGCATAGAAGACAAACTATGAGCAGGCAAAAGTACTTTCTATTGCTGTTTACTGCCAAAACTAATGAGACTGCAATAAATGCTAGGCAGTTTTCAAATGGATAATCCTACATGCTGCGGTGTGCTGATAGATGTAATTAAAGGAAGTCTTAAAAAGGAGGTTGAGAGATTCTATAAGTCAGAAGAACCGAAGGCAAAGAATAGCATTTTAGCACCTGTATTTTATCCTTTTTTCAAACGCAGATAGTTGCTGGAGGAAAACGGGGAATACAATAAGAGAATAGTTTGTCGCTTAAGTTCTAAATATATTACAATATTATACGAGGGTGGTTCAAAAAATAAGGTCTATTTTTTATATGTAGAAAATCACATTTATTTACCACTTGTAATAGGTCGTTGTAAAGCTTGAAGTTTTAGCTATTTTTCTATGTGAAACACAGCTGGCCCTATTCACACACGACGTAATGAAAGTTATCGATGCAGGTTCACAAGTAGATGCAATTTTTCTAGATTTCCACAAAGCCTTTGACTCTGTGGCACACAACCGCCTTTTAGCGAAGCTTCGAGCGTACGGTATATCAGATCAGCTTTGTGAATGGATAAAGGATTTTCTAACTGGTCGGTCGCAGTTTGTTGTCGTTGAAGGAGAAAGTTCTTCTAATCTAGATGTTACATCGGGTGTACCTCAAGGAAGTGTAATTGGACCACTTCTTTTCTTAATTTTTATAAACGATCTTGGAGACAAATTGAAAAGCCTTTTTAGATTGTTTGCTGATGATGCGGTTATTTATAGGGAAATAAGAAATTTGGCCGATTGCTTAGAAATTCAGCGTGATCTGGAAGTTATTTTGGCTTGGTGCGCTGAGTGGCAACTTACTCTAAATTGTAAAAAGTGCAAGACAATGAGCATAACTAACAAAAAGAATCCAATTGTTCAGAAATACGAGTTAAACAATACAGTTATTGATATGGTCGATTCTATGAAGTATTTGGGAGTAACAGTACAAAAGAATATGAAACGGGACATACACATTAATTCGTTAGTAGGTAGAGCAAATTCTAGGCTGCGATTCATAGGTCGAATCTTGAAAAATTGTAATGAACAAACAAAGGAGATAGCGTACAAATCTCTTGTGCGTCCACATTTGGACTATTGTTGTGCCATTTGGGATGCGTTTCGTAAGGGGTTGGTCGAAAGTATAGAGAAAGTACAGAGAAGAGCTGCTCGATTCGTGACTGCTTGCTACAGTCCTTATGAAAGCGTCACAGAACTGATTAGTAGACTAGGTTGGGAGTCTCTGGTAGATAGACGACACACATTTCGTTTAAACTTATTGGTAAACATGCGTACCCCCACTTTCACTTTTGAGTGTAGTGAAATATTTCTTCCACCAACCTATTTGAGTTGGAAGGACAAGAAAGATAAAATTAGAGAAATAAGGTGCCGCACTGATTCTTATATGAATTCTTTTTTCCCTCGTACCATTAGGGATTGGAATGCACAGCAAAGAGATTAGCTTTGGTGCTGAGTACCCTCTGCCACCCACAATTTTGTGAATTGCAGAGTATATATGTAGATGTAGTCGCCTTCCCGTTTGACGACCTTCCGCATCCGTACCACGAGCTTTTTGATCCTGTTGTCGAACCAGTCTCCCACCGCGTCACAAAGAAATTGAATGACTGCGACCTGCACTTCCTCTTCTGACCAGAACTTCTGGCCTCCCAGGTGTTTTTTAAGTGCAGAAAACATGTGATAGTCACTTGAGGCAATGTCAGGGGTATGGGGGGGGGGGGGTGTTTCAACAAAATCCCAACTAAATTGTTCGACGATGGAGGCATTGTCATGGTGTAAAGACACTTCCTTCATGAGCATTCCTCTTCTTTTGTTCTGGATAACCCACCGTACTTTCTTCAGAGTTTCACTGTAGCGGTCTGAGTTAATTGTTGTTCCTTTTGGCATGAAATCCACCAACAATACCCCCTGACAGTCACCATAACCTTACCAACTGACTCCTGTCTCGAACTTTTTGGGATTCAGCAAAGATGGATAAAACCAGTGTTTGGACTGCTCCTTCATTTCAGGAACACAATGTTGCACCCAGTCACTGATGAACCCAGGAAGTCTTCCCCTTCCTCTTCAAGCAACGAACAAATCAATGGCGCATTCCACGCGCTTTCTTTTGTGTTCGTCATTGAGCTGTCTGGGAACCCACCTGGCGGACACTTTACTGTATCCTAGAGTTTCTGAAACAATTGTGCGTATGGAGATTTTGCCACATTCTCCGTTAAGTCTCTCACTATCTCATCAAGAGTTATCCCTCAGTTACTGCGCACCATGTCATCAATTTTGGTCACCGTTTCGTCAGAGACGTTCTGTCTTCCAGGCCGCCCCTCGTCACGGACATTGCTGCGACCGGCAGAAAACTCCCAGCAACCTTTCCACACGTTTTTAATATCCATACACTTTTCCCCTGACGATGGATTTCTATCGGTGTAAAGTTTTTCATGTTCAAAAATCTGATCACTGAGCGCAGTTTGCACCTGGCGGTTGAGCTACATGGCCGCTCCATCGCGGACGGCTGTCAAGCAGCAATTGATCGTCCAATTGAACCTGTACCATTCAGTGGTGTGAGAACCAAGGAACACTGCATTGTAGTCGGATTTCGTCTAGCATTGTTGGTTTTGACGCGGCGTCGTTGGAGACCTAATTTTTTGAACTGTCCTCGTATTTAGCATCAAACTATTCTCTCCTAGAAATATTTGTAGGGCAATGATATCACTTTAGATTACCTAAATAATTCAACTGTAAAAATAGTCTTCTAGAAAATTATACTTGTTTGGCAAGTTCTGCTCCTGTACAACATGGGTTGATAATGAGGTGTCATTACTGAACATGAAGCATGTAATTTCCTCACCTAAAATTCATGAATTAAGTGGATTAAATAACATAATAAATGAACAAAAAAGTATTTTATTTTAATGAAATATTTAAGGTATCATTTCATAAAATTTATGAAACTTTTCAAAACAGTCCTGATATGAACTCTTGTCAACGTAGAAATAATAATGCAAATGGTAGCATTATACTTTCACCCCCTTTGGCATATATTTTGTCGTTTTTGATTTATTACATACCTGCTCCGGCGAGGCAGTCTTTCCGGTGCCGATGGCCCACACTGGCTCGTACGCCAGAACCACGCGGTCCCAGTCGGAGATCTTGTCCGCGATCGCCTTCGTCTGCTCGCACACCACCTGCTCCGTACGTCCCTCTTCGCGCTCTTCCAACTTCTCGCCGATGCAGGCGATCACAGTCATCCCGGACTCCAGCGCGTGGGCACACTTCTCAGCAATCAGCTGCCAACAGTACAGAGACGTCAACTGTAAGAACTATTCATAGCACTGTGCTACACAATTTTAACCATAAATTGGGTCCCGAGGGTGTTTAACACTAAATGTGTAGGCTCTGTGACTAGAATAGATATCAAAATGCTTGCAAGCATATCGAACTATTTGAGCAGTGATGTAGAAAACACACACAAAAAGTTACATAGGGATTGTGAAAAATATAAATCAATTTTTTTTTTTTACTTCTTGCTTTACGCCTTGTCGATGGCTATGGCCATTAAGGTCCCATACACACAGCAACTTGGTTGTCCAACCATGTCTCCCAACTTGGTTGGCCAACACAAAAACAAGTTGAACAACACAGTTGGCCAACATCAGTAGAGAGAGAACCAGCATACAGAAAACAAGGTGTTTACTTATACCAGTGATGTTTTATTATTATTATTAAAATAGCATTTGGCAACGGAGGCCATACAGCCAGCTCAATGTGATTATCGTAGCTTCCAGTGAATCAGTCATCCAGTATATATATATTTTGCAGCTTCTAAGTATGGACGGACAGGACATTCACACAGACACACAACACTTAAACACACATGCCCTCGGCCGGACTCGAACCGGCGACCTTCGGCACGCGAGGGCAAGTAGTCTAGCCCCTACGCTACCAAGACCAGCTACCAGTAATGTTGGAACTAGAATAAATAGCTTTGTGCACAATTATCGTTGCTGCCAGCGCAGAAAATGAGAGGGAAAAGAGAAAAATAAAAATTTGGGCAAAAAAGAGCCCCAAAAATGCCCCAAATTTTCACTCACAAATTTGCTGTTGTATCTCAAAGTAACTGCACCGGAAGATTACAAAAATTTCCACTTCTTTGAAATCAATCAGCAATTCTTCCCAGCCCTTGATTCTTGAATTTTTATTTTTATATAAATCAGATTTCACTTTCCACAGTTGTGACTGAAACTTTTCGATGGCAGTGTTCCATTCATTGTTGTTCTGAACTGTATCCATCACAGTACTACTATTAACATAAATCACTAGCACTGCCTCGATGAGAAACCGGAGCTGATGTTGGCAGCCAGGTTGGACAACTTGCCCATACACACTACAACACGTTCGCACAACAATAGGCCCCGTCCACAAATATCAAAGAGTTTGAAAACCGCCAACTTGTGATTTGGTCTGCCAACCTACCCATACACACACCAACTTCAGCTACAACACAACCAAGTTGGCCAACAAGTTGCTGTGTGTATGGGGCCCTTTAGAGGCAGGAAGGGACTGGGGACAAGGAACGGGAAGGAATTCAGCCATGGCCTTTTTGAAGTAAGCATCCCGACATTTGCCTGGAGTGATTTGGGTTGTTGTTGTTGTTGCTTTAGGGCACGTCGACAGCAGAGTGATTTGGGGAAACCATGGAAAGCCCAAATCTGGATGCCCAGACGGGGATTCGAACCTGCGTCCTCCCAGAATAGAAATCAAGTCCATCTCTACTGAGTGGAAGTATGTACCCAGTCTACCCATTTCTATCCTACTTTTCATCTATGATTGCAGTTTCCCCTGCAGTTGCAGTCTTCCTGGATTTGTAGCTGCACAGTCACTACAGAACATAAAAATCTGACAACATGTTACATTTAGGGATTGCAATCCAGCAAAGTGGGATCCCGCATCATTAGACAGTCTGGCGGATCCCGCACAAAATTAAGCGGATCCACAATCCGCAAAATCCAGCGGAAACGCGTGTCAGTGCGTGACTCGCTGCCCCACTCGGTCTCTGTCGGATGTATTGCACTGTTTGCCTGTACCAGAGCAGTTGGCATTTGACTCGTGTGAACAAACTTTTGTTTTTGTCAACCTTCGTCATTCGTAAATAAATAAATACACTTTTACGTATTCATCAAGACTTACGTTTGTTTCAAGTACACATTTCAGTAATTTGAGTTATGGTGCATATTTAGTATGATTTTCTAACTATATAATTATTTTTTAAATGTCGCACACGTTATCTGAACTACACGGTTACAGCTTTTTATTCACGGTTTCATTATTCCAATTTTCTGTATTTGCAGATAAAGTAATTGTGACAATTTCCTAATTTACGGCTTTAAATTTGATTATTCGTTGATATGAAACTAATGTTATTGTAATTTTTACAATCGCGTACCTATTTATTTAACAGCTATTAAAAGTAAATTGTATATCCTTTGACTTATTGATGTTTTGGCCGCTGTCTCAATGTGTTTCTTTGACGAAAGCCACCTGTTTACATGTGCCGCTCAGGCTTTCGATTAATCCCTCTTCTCCTTGTTATTATTTCGACTAAAGGCAAAAAAAGTTATAATAAAATTTTCAAAAGTGTATCGACGAATTGTGTTGTAGGAACACCATACTTCGACGGCTGCCTCCGCCGTCTTCCTCACGTGTGTAATTTCGTGTGTTTGCAAATGAAATAAGGATATACAACCTATGGGGACTTCACTGCAATCATTTGCCGAGAAAGTCTCCTTTCTTACTAAAAAATAATAATTTCCACTCTAAAAACGTCGTTACGCCACATAAGTAAATCTGAAATACTTGACAGTTTACGTGTTGGTGAGTAGTTTCTTTTGATAACAATGAATCAACTGTAATATCAATCAAGGAATCAGGAGATATAATAATGAATCACGAAAAAAGGCCAAGTCTCGTGCTTGTGCAGTGACAAAAAGTTAGGAGATCTTGTTCTGAGCCAAATCTACACTTTACAGAGTATATTCACTTCACTTTGTGAAATGTAATGCTTTTCTTGGTGTTATGGAATGTTAATTTAGAATTTTTTAAAAAATAATAATAATAAGAATTTTTTAAAAAAAACTCTGGTAACTTGGCCACTAAACAAACCATATTTTTAAACTTATGTGATGTATTGTAAGGCATATAATATGACCTAAGACTCAATATTTTCCATTTTTTATTATTTATTTAAAAATTGGTTTAGATTAAAAAACAAAAATGGTAAAAAACCTCGAAATACACTTAAGACACGCTAAAAAGTTTTAATGTCATTTTGCCAATCGAAATATTGTTAACTGTTAATTTTTATCATCTAACATTAAAAACTATTTATTAATTTTATTATTATTTGATTTATTAACGTTTTAAGTACCTATGTTTTAAATATATGCGTTAAAAAACTGTTCGTACCAATCCCACACGGATCCCGCGGGATTGGCGCAAATCCCGTGTGGATCCCGCAGGATTTAAAACACTGCGGGATTGCAATCCTTAGTTACATTGTCTTCAACATGTATGTATGCCATTCAAAAACACCAGGAATACATTGTGGATCTACACAATGTCCCCACTGTGTGGTTGCATACGTTGCCCATTGTATGGGCCAACCAACAAATGGACAAGCCCACTCTTCTTTGCATTTATCTTCATCCCATATTGACATACCCACCTAGATACCCTGTCCAGGACAGTATTATATATAATTTGGTGATCTGCATACTCCCTTTTTTCCAACTGTAAACCACACTCATTCATTAGAATAATGAGTAACAATGCTTCCAAAACACTACCCTACGGCACTCCCATTTTCAATTCCATTTCTTTCGATACTCCATTTTGTACCCTAACTCGTTGCTTTCTATATTTTAAAAAACCCAATCCAATAATTATTACCTCACTAGCTGACCCGGCAATGCTTCACTATTGCTGGACTTGAGTAGGCACATAGATTAAATGAAAAAATATTTACATATAAATTTTAAACTGCTGTTTCATTCATTTTCAGTTGGAAAGGGTGAGATGGGATGCGCTTTGGAAAACATATGCAGGCAGTATTTTTCTGTTTGTTACAAATTCTTATCTAAATCAGATAAAAAATGTGGGTTGCCTAAATTATGGGGTGAAAAAATTATGGGGGGGGGGGGGGGGGAGAGGGGATGAATATTCGGAAACCGTATGTAGACAGTATTTTTCTGTATGGCAGCCGTGGTCATTTATTGAATATCATTTGATCATTAACTTTAGATCCAGTGTACATAGAACCTTGAATGCATAGGACTGTTACTCCATTATTATCATTACAACCAGTAAGCAGCAATAATCTAGACTCATTCTAAATATTATTTCAAGGTAAGGTATAATACCATATCTCTCTCTCTCTCTCTCTCTCTCTCTCTCTCTGAAACATCTGTAGTAATAATACCTCTATAAAAGTGCTGGAGAATCTAGGAAATACCTTTATGGTCCTAGATTCAGGGAAGGGAAAATCCTGACATTTCCCTCTTCATGGTAGAGGGGGAGGCAATGTTTACCTATGTATTTACATAGGCAAGTGGCCAACAAATAAATGGACCAGATCTCTTGGAATAAGGAGACCCCTTCCACCCAATGGTGGAAGTAAGGGCGCCCTCTTGCCCTTGGAGTGAGAAATTGCTCCAAAAGCCAGATGAGCCACAAGTGGGCCAGATGCACGAGGAAACAGAAAGGAACGAGAAACTACTGCATTAAAGATCTACTAGACGAACCGTGCGAAAATTTCGCGAATAAAATGCGATGAATAGTGAGGTTGAATATGATGTACCCAAAGCTGAGTCATTATTCTTCATACTCCTACTTCATTTATCCATTTTGGTTAAAAATCCAGGAAGATAAATGGTTCGACACACAAAACAACGAATTTTAGAAAAATTAACATTTTTGCCCTTTAAAGATCGAATTACGAAAAAAAGACTTTCTTAAAATATAATGTTACCACGACGGAGACCTTAGTCTTTAATATGATATCTCATTTATCTATACCGGTTAGACACCAAGGGAGATAAATAGCTCGTGACACAAAAATGCGTTGTAGAACCATTTATACTTTTTCCCTTTAAGGGTTGAATTCCAAAAAAATCTTTCTTAAAATATGATGTCACCAAAGCTGAGACATTATTCCTCATAATCTTAGTTGATTTATCGATTTTTGATAGATTATTATTATTCTCGTATCAAAAACATCAAAATACACAGTTAAATACATTTTTGTAAATCAACAACTTTAAACACACTTGGCCCAGTACTTCACAACCTCAATCGCATTGTGTGTTGCTTGAAACAGGTCTTCGTTGTTGCAGGATGATGGGCACATAGGGCACTCGAGCATATGGTTCATAGTTTGGTCTTCACCACATTCGCACTTAATACTGGTAGTATCAGTATAACCTCATCTCATTAGGTTTTCCTTGGACCTGCCCACTCCTGTTCGCAATCGATTTAAAGACCGCCAGACGTTCCAATCTTCTTCATGACCAGGTGGCAAGCGCTCTGCAACTGTCAGTGGTCCCGAGATATCCAGGGAGATATGTGGCTCGAGACACAAAAAACGCATTTTAGGAAAATTGACATTTTTGCCCTTTAATGGTCGAATTACGAAAAATTCGTTTCTCAAAATATAATGTTACCACGGCGGAGACATCATTCTTTAATATGATACCTCATTTATCTATATCGGTTATATATTAAGGGAGATAAATCGCTCATGACACAAAAACGAATTGCAAAAATATTAATACTTTTGCCCTTTAAGGGTCAAATTCCGAAAAATTTCTGTCTTAATTTATGACGTCACTAAAGCGGAGATCTTAATCTTTAAAATGATACATCATTAAACGATTTTGGATAGGTATCCAGATATATAAATGACTCTTACCACAGAAAACAGTATTTTAGAAATATTGACATTTTTGCCCTTTAAGGGTCGAATTCCGAAAACTTCATTTCTTAAAATATGATGTGACCAAAGTGAAAACCATAAGATTTAAAATGGCACCTCATTCATTGATTTTGGTTAAGTCTGAAGGAAGATACAGGCTTGAGACAAAAAAATACCTTATAGTAATAATATATATGATTGGATTCTCTTGTAACTCGTCATGGCTGTGACCTAAACTAAATGTACCAGAGTTTAATGTTACCCATTCAGATCTTGGGGGATGGGGGTGGGAGGTACAGTTTAGGACACCACTGTGAGAATGAAATTTCAATGAATGCTTATATAAGGGTAAGCACATGGAATTAAGAACGATGGCTGGAAAAATTAAGAACGCAATTCAGGAAATGGAGAGAATGGAGATCAAGATCTTAGGAGTGAATGGAATGTGATGGCCAGGTTCAGGTTTTTGTGACATCAGTAAACATCAAGTGTACTACTCAGGTACGTCCAACGGTCAGTGTCAGTTTGGTGTATGACTCGTAATATGTACACAGACTGCCGAGTGTGTCGCTAATTTCAGAGACACTGTTGTTACTACAAATAAATGCCATCCAACACGGATGAATATAATCCAGTTGTATGCCCCAACCACAGATGAGACTGATGAAGTTATACACCCAAATCACACAAGTATTGAAGAAATTACCAAGGAAATAACTCACTATATTAATGGGAAACTTCAACGCCAAAGTATCTGAGGGTGATCTTATAGGACCTTTTGGACTTGTTGAAAGGAACAATGGAGGTGAACAACTTGGTATGTTTGCAGGAGAACAGGGATTTTTTATAACCAATACATTCTTCAAACTTCCACCTAGATGTCTGTACACGCGGAAGTATCCCAGAAATTCACCTGAAAACACCATCAGGAATCAGGTTGATTTTTTTTTTTTTTTTTTTTTTAACTGCTTTACGTCTCTCAACAGCGAGGTCTTTAGAGACGGGAAAGGATGGGGGCAAGAAATGGGAAGGAATTCGGCCATGGCCTTTTGAAGAAAGAATCCCGGCATTTGCCTGGAGTGATTTGGGAAACCATGGAAACCCAAATCTGGATGCCCGGACGGGGATTCGAACCGCCGTCCTCCCGAATGCGAGGCCAGAACGCTATCCGTTACACCACCAAGCTCCGTCAGATTGATTACATCCTAGAAAACAAAAAGATACAGGAACAGCTGTACTTCAGTGAAAATTTACCGCAGTGCTGACATTTACTCCAATCACAATCCATTAGTCAGTATCTTCAAAATTAGAATGAAGATAGTTACAAAAAAAAAGACACTCATGAATACTGATAATCTGAAATTAAAACAGCCCTCTGTAAGAAGGCAGGTTAAGGAACGTCTCAATAATGAGCTGAAAAACTAAATTCAGTAGTATTATCTTTTAAAAATGAGTACCTGAAATCAAATTTTACCAAAATGAAGACATAGATCACCAATCAGATTCTTGAC
This sequence comes from Vandiemenella viatica, assembly GCA_031002005.1. Lineage (NCBI taxonomy): Eukaryota > Metazoa > Arthropoda > Insecta > Orthoptera > Morabidae > Vandiemenella > Vandiemenella viatica. Next base: position 10,419,435 of record JARYHS010007075.1, read on the forward strand.
ATGATGGAAAGAAGATAGACAGTAAGCATCGATACGAAGATCAGAAATAAGACAAAGCCAAGTGAAGGGGCTGACAGAGGCTCAACAACTGAAATATGACAATTTCAGTATTCATAGGAAATTTAGAGAGGTAACACTCAGATGTAGGCCTAATACAGTGAATATAGTGGACAATGAGGGAAACGTCATTGTTGATTCTCAAGTTATCAGATGCATAGAAGAGACGCGTAAAACAACTGTTCTCAGATAGCCTCCACGGTTTGAATGTGAAACAGGTCCAAGTATTTTACTGACTGAAGTACAAGCCAATAAAAGGAATAAAAGATAATAAAACTCCAGGCCCTGACAAGATAAATTCAGAAATTTTTTTAAGCGCAATTTTGGTTGAAACATCATTAAAATTTTGAAATTTTTCATGCATTTTAAAGATCGTTTTTGGATATAATTAAATACTTCAGTCTTATTCGGTAATTCGTGAAAAGAAATCGTGTTCAGAATAAAGTTTAATTAAATACAAAGGTTTCTGAGCAAGCTTCATTTCAAAATACTAAAGGATTTAATTGTAATAAAGTTAAATGGGTTTTGGCATCAGTAACGCTTTGCCAGTGCATGAATGTGGAATGAAGTGCATTCAGGAGGAATAACATTTTTAAAATTTGTAATAAATCAGGAAAGGTACTCAGGGCTGGCGTTATGGGAGGGGGGGGGGGGATGCGGGTCAAAAGTACCCGGGCCCCGGCTGATGGGGGGCCCGATCACCGGACTATTGGGGCCCTCAAGCCATGAAGCCAAGAATACGCCCATTGTCGCCTGGCCATTTTGTAGAGCTAAAAAGAAAAGTCGCCCATTTTACCCCGGGCCCGAAATTCCTAGCGCCGGCCCTGAAGGTACTTAGAGATCCCAAATTTTTACAGCAACCGTTTTTCAATATGGAAATTTGTATGAAGCTATGGCCAGTTGGTGTGGTGTAGCTTATACTCCAATGGCACTTTCCCTAGTCTTTTAATAACCTCTTTCAGATTATTTTTTATCATTATCTTAAGTCCATTGAGTGTTAAATTCCTCAGCCATCTACTTTCGTCATTTAAGTATTTTAATTTTTAATCCCTCCAGCATTTTTGGTAAATTATTCATCACTCCTTTTCAAATTTGTTCCAATCCTAGACCCCCTTCCCTAAAGCAGAAAATTTTCAGATTCCTTATGCATGAAATCAAGTACCAGCTTGTGGTCACGGTCATTTTTCCCTTCCATGAATTACTCCTGATTCTTCTAACAATATCCTTCCAGGCCCCATTGCCAATAAACGCCTTATACACTCCTTCCAATGACTCCCAATCCAACTGCTTTATCATATCAGTTACTAACTGGGTAAGGCAGTAATTTCCACAAACAAATCTAGCTACTCTTCTTTGTAAATCTCATGTATTTGATACAAAAAATCTGGATCCCATACTACACCACCATATTCAAACAAATACCTCACTTCTGCCGCATGTCACAATAATGAATATCAATTTTCAACTCGACTTTGAAATAGTTTATACATAAATATGTGACCTTTTTTTAAAGTAAACTTACAGTGTGTTATTGAAATGGTTGAACTGGAATATTATGCCATCATAAAATTCATTGTTTGGGACAGTTTATCAAAGCAGTGGGTTGAAGCTGGTGGCTCTGCACTATTTGATCTGCCAGGAAGATTGGTTTCTGTCACCTGATTCCCTAGAATATTAACTGGTCAATACTACGCAAGGGTATTGGATTAAAAAATTCACAGCAGGAGACCCGGATTGCAAAAGGAAACAAAATATCTTTCATCAGATAAGTGCAACTGGCTACAAGGATTCTCTGGCAATTGGAAAACTAATGCGTCTCGACAAGGATATTCATGCGAATCTCAGTTGGTGGGATATATGCAAGATATTTCAGATGAAATGGACAAGGGAGGCCATATTGATAGTGTAGCACTAGATCTGTCTAAGGCGTTTGACAGAGTAAGCCATAAAATGGTAGTAAATAAGGTAAAAACCATTGGAGTGGATAAGAAAGTCATTTGCTGGGTAGAAGAATTTTTAAAAGGTAGAAAACAGAAAGTTAGGGTAGGAAATGTAGTATCAAAAGAAGTTGAAGTATAAATGGGTGTGCCACAGTGTAGCGTATTGGGACCATTGCTATTCATTATTCTAATGAATAACTGTGTTGATTGTTTACTATCTGAAATTAGATTGTTTGCAGATGACATAATGCTGTACAAAAGGATAAAAACGATAGAGGATTGTAAACAGTTGCAGGGTGATCTGGACAGGATATCTAACTGGGTTGGTAAACATGGAATGAAGATAAATGCAAAGAAGAGTCAGCTTATTAGATACACAAATAAAAAACAAAGTGTTAATCTTATATATATATATATAAAAATAGACGTGTTTTTTCCTATATTTCACTTTTCAGCCACCACTACCTAGCACAGATCACTGATGTTTGTGGGTGGAAGTAGCATGGAGTTTCCTGTCGTGCACAACGTTGGCCGAATGCCGATAGCTGTGGGGATGTGGGAGATATAATGATTAAAGTTGGTCAGTGCAGGGCGTTTTCATATTTCGACCAAAAATTCGTATCTCCGTATACTTCTCTTTCCTGCCACAACTACATAACATACACCTTTAGTGTTTGTGTGTGGTAGTAGAATCGTCTTTCCTGTCGTGCACTATGGTTGTTAGATGACGTTAGCTATGGGGGTGTGGGAGATATGGGGGTTGAAAGTGGTCAACTTGTGGCAATTTCATACTTCTGCCAAAGACAAAAGTGTCATGGTGTATCACTTTTCAGCGAAAACTATAGATCACAGATAACTGGCGTTTGTGTGTAGTAGTAGCACAGAGTAACCTTTCGATCACAACAGCGGCCGAATTTCAGAAACTGTGGTTGTGTGGGTGATATGGTGGTTGTAAGTGGCCGACCAAGGATATTTTCGTATTTCGACTGTCTCCGCATATGTCACTTTTCTGCCACAACTACATAGCATAGAGCATTGGTGTTTGTGTTTGGTAGTAGAATCGTATCTCATGTAGTGCACTATGGTTGTTAGATGTCGGTAGCTATGGGGGTGTGGGAGAAATGGGAGTTGAAAGTGGTCGATCTGCGGCAGTTTCATACTTCTGCCAAAGACAAAAGTGTCATGGTGTATCACTTTTCAGCGAAAACTATAGATCACATATAACTAGCGTTTGTGTGTAGTAGTAGCACAGAGTAACCTTTCGATCACAACAGCGGACGAATTTCAGAAACTGTGGTTGTGTGGGTGATATGGTGGTTGTAAGTGGCCGACCAAGGATATTTTCGTATTTCGACTGTCTCCGCATATGTCACTTTTCTGCCACAACTACATAGCATAGAGCATTGGTGTTTGCGTTTGGTAGTAGAATCGTATCTCATGTAGTGCACTATGGTTGTTAGATGTCGGTAGCTATGGGGGTGTGGGAGAAATGGGGGTTGAAAGTGGTCGATCTGCGGCAGTTTCATACTTCTGCCAAAGACAAAAGTGTCATGGTGTATCACTTTTCAGCGAAAACTATAGATCACAGATAACTAGCGTTTGTGTGTAGTAGTAGCACAGAGTCACCTTTCGATCACAACAGCAGCCGAATTTCAGAAATTGTGGTACTGTGGTAGATATGGTGGTTGTAAGTGGTCGACCAAGGATATTTTCGTATTTCGACTGTCTCCGCATATGTCACTTTTCTGCCACAACTACATAGCATAGAGCATTGGTGTTTGCGTTTGGTAGTAGAATCGTATCTCATGTAGTGCACTATGGTTGTTAGATGTCGGTAGCTATGGGGGTGTGGGAGAAATGGGGGTTGAAAGTGGTCGATCTGCGGCAGTTTCATACTTCTGCCAAAGACAAAAGTGTCATGGTGTATCACTTTTCAGCGAAAACTATAGATCACAGATAACTAGCGTTTGTGTGTAGTAGTAGCACAGAGTCACCTTTCGATCACAACAGTGGCCGAATTTCAGAAACTGTGGTACTGTGGTAGATATGGTGGTTGTAAGTGGTCTACCAAGGATATTTTCGTATTTCGACTGTCTCCGCATATGTCACTTTTCTGCCACAACTACATAGCATAGAGCATTGGTGTTTGTGTTTGGTAGTAGAATTGTATCTCATGTAGTGCACTATGGTTGTTAGATGTCGGTAGCTATGGGGGTGTGGGAGAAATGGGGGTTGAAAGTGGTCGATCTGCGGCAGTTTCATACTTCTGCCAAAGACAAAAGTGTCATGGTGTATCACTTTTCAGCGAAAACTATAGATCACAGATAACTAGCGTTTGTGTGTAGTAGTAGCACAGAGTAACCTTTCGATCACAACAGCGGCCGAATTTCAGAAACTGTGGTTGTGTGGGTGATATGGTGGTTGTAAGTGGCCGACCAAGGATATTTTCGTATTTCGACTGTCTCCGCATATGTCACTTTTCTGCCACAACTACATAGCATAGAGCATTGGTGTTTGCGTTTGGTAGTAGAATCGTATCTCATGTAGTGCACTATGGTTGTTAGATGTCGGTAGCTATGGGGGTGTGGGAGAAATGGGGGTTGAAAGTGGTCGATCTGCGGCAGTTTCATACTTCTGCCAAAGACAAAAGTGTCATGGTGTATCACTTTTCAGCGAAAACTATAGATCACAGATAACTAGCGTTTGTGTGTAGTAGTAGCACAGAGTAACCTTTCGATCACAACAGCGGCCGAATTTCAGAAACTGTGGTTGTGTGGGTGATATGGTGGTTGTAAGTGGCCGACCAAGGATATTTTCGTATTTCGACTGTCTCCGCATATGTCACTTTTCTGCCACAACTACATAGCATAGAGCATTGGTGTTTGCGTTTGGTAGTAGAATCGTATCTCATGTAGTGCACTATGGTTGTTAGATGTCGGTAGCTATGGGGGTGTGGGAGAAATGGGGGTTGAAAGTGGTCGATCTGCGGCAGTTTCATACTTCTGCCAAAGACAAAAGTGTCATGGTGTATCACTTTTCAGCGAAAACTATAGATCACAGATAACTAGCGTTTGTGTGTAGTAGTAGCACAGAGTCACCTTTCGATCACAACAGCGGCCGAATTTCAGAAATTGTGGTACTGTGGTAGATATGGTGGTTGTAAGTGGTCGACCAAGGATATTTTCGTATTTCGACTGTCTCCGCATATGTCACTTTTCTGCCACAACTACATAGCATAGAGCATTGGTGTTTGCGTTTGGTAGTAGAATCGTATCTCATGTAGTGCACTATGGTTGTTAGATGTCGGTAGCTATGGGGGTGTGGGAGAAATGGGGGTTGAAAGTGGTCGATCTGCGGCAGTTTCATACTTCTGCCAAAGACAAAAGTGTCATGGTGTATCACTTTTCAGCGAAAACTATAGATCACAGATAACTAGCGTTTGTGTGTAGTAGTAGCACAGAGTCACCTTTCGATCACAACAGTGGCCGAATTTCAGAAACTGTGGTACTGTGGTAGATATGGTGGTTGTAAGTGGTCGACCAAGGATATTTTCGTATTTCGACTGTCTCCGCATATGTCACTTTTCTGCCACAACTACATAGCATAGAGCATTGGTGTTTGTGTTTGGTAGTATTATCGTATCTCATGTAGTGCACTATGGTTGTTAGATGTCGGTAGCTATGGGGGTGTGGGAGAAATGGGGGTTGAAAGTGGTCGATCTGCGGCAGTTTCATACTTCTGCCAAAGACAAAAGTGTCATGGTGTATCACTTTTCAGCGAAAACTATATTTCACAGATAAGTAGCGTTTGTGTGTAGTAGTAGCACAGAGTCACCTTTCGATCACAACAGTGGCCGAATTTCAGAAACTGTGGTACTGTGGTAGATATGGTGGTTGTAAGTGGCCGACCAAGGATATTTTCGTATTTCGACTGTCTCCGCATATGTCACTTTTCTGCCACAACTACATAGCATAGAGCATTGGTGTTTGTGTTTGGTAGTAGAATCGTATCTCATGTAGAGCACTATGGTTGTTAGATTTCGGTAGCTATGGGGGTGTGGGAGATATGGGGGTTGAAAGTGGACGTCCTGTGGCAATTTCATATTTCTGCCAAAGACAAAAGTGTCATGGTGTATCACTTTTCAGCGAAAACTATCGATCACAGATCTCTGGCGTTTGTGTGTGGTTGTAACACAGATTCACCTTTCGATCACAACAGGGGCCGAATTTCAGAAACTGAGGTTGTGTGGGTGATATGGTGGTTGTAAGTGGCCGACCAAGGATATTTTCGTATTTCGACGAAAGGCATGTGTCTCCGCAGATTTCACTTTTCAGCCACGACTACATAGCATAGAGCATTGGTGTTTATGTGTGGTAGTAGAATCGTGTCTATTGTTGTGCACTATGGTTGTTAGATGTCTGTAGCTATGGGGGTGTGGAAGATATGGGGGATGAAAATGGGCGACCTGTGGCAATTTCATATTTCTGCCAAAGACGCATATGTCATGGTGTATCACTTTTAAGTGAAAACTATCAATCGCAGATCACTGGCGTTTGTGTGTGGTAGTAACACAGAGTCTCCCATCGATCACAACGTTGGCTGAAATTCGGTAACTGTGGGAGTGTGTGAGATATGGTGTTTGAAATTGGTCGATCATGAATATTTTCGTATTTCATCCAAAGACTTGTGTGTATCCGTAAATTTTACTTTGCTGCCGGAACTACATAGCACAGAAGACTGGTATTTGTGTGAGGTAATAGTATCGAGTCTCCCATCATGCACTATGGTGGTTAGATGTCTATAGCTGTCAATATGAATTCTTTACAATTACGAAGGAAGTCGTGGGTACCAGCTAGTTATGAATATAAGGTGGGGAAAGAATTGCTTGCTGAAGACTTGAAATGTAAATATCTTGGAATTACTTTTGATAACAAACTTAACTGGGCAGGACACATAGGACAGGTGATAGGAAAAGGTTTCAAAGTTCTGCACTTGTTGGAGAGAGTGATGACGGGATGTACGAGAGAAGTCAAGGAATTGGGTTACAAAACTTTGGTCAGACCATTGCTCGAATATGGTAGTGTAGTATGGGACCCTCATTTTACGTATCAAATACAGGAGTTGGAGAGGGTGCAAAAAAGGGCTGCTAGATTTGTTTCTGGAAAATATCGCAGAATGCAATCAGTGACAGATATGATAAAGGAGCTGGAATGGGATTCATTGCAAGACAGGAGGAGAATGAGGAGGGTCATGGGAGTGTACAGGGCATATACTGGCGATGAGGCATGGAAAGATATTGCAATAGGTATGAAAAGTAGTGCATGGAAGGGAAAAGATGACCATGACCACAAGCTGGCACTCGATTTCAGGCACAAGGGTGTGGGAAGATTCTCTTTTTTAGGTAAGGGTGTCAGGGATTGGAATGAGTTACCAAGAGAAATGATGAATAATTTACCGAAAACTTTGAAAGAATTTAAAGATAAAATTTGTGGAGGGCAAATGTAGGTAGGTGCAGGATAGGGGGAAGATAGGTGTGTAGGGAAATTGCCACCGGAGCCTGTGCTCCATTCCAATTAAATTAAATTAAAATAAATTGTTGAAACACCCTAGACGCTGACTTGGCATCCTTTGCCTTTCCCCTATTTCCAAATCTAAAGAAAACATTTTGAATCAAATGAAGAGGTGCAGATACATATAAAGAATTTAAGACTTTCAGGGAATGGAAAAAATGTTAGCCAAAGTATGTTGGACTAAATAGGGACTACACAGAAACATTCAGTTTTGAAGTAAAAAGTTTCTTCTACTATCTGGCCAATAACTCGATAAGTTTCCCACAACATTGGTAAGTGGAAGGAGTAGTAGGAAGGAATGGGCCTTCAAATTGTGAATAGTTGAATAATGCAGTTCTCAGCGTGGTAACTAGGTGAATTCTATAATATATTTGTTACTTAAGACTACACCTGTTGGAGAACTCACCCATTTGCAAGTTTGCCACGTATCTCGCCAATATGGAAGGAAAGACAATTTAAATGAATCAGGAGATTGACATCGATACTGTGATCTGTGATAAGGCAGAAAAGAGATCCTGCACAAAAAAAAATGAGCACTGTTGAAGACTTGAACACAGCCAGGAGGGGGGGGGGGGGGGGGGGGGTTAGTAAGTGGAGCAAAATTACCCGAGGCCCAGACATCTGAAGAGAGCCCAGCAGCTAAGTAGAAATCAAACACAAGTTTCAAAATTTACACCTATGATTTGAACTTTTTGGCATTAAAATGTCCCGACTTTATACTAAAACCAAAGTTTAAAGTAAATTTTGTAACAAGGGGAGGAAGGGCTAAGGATGCTTACCCAGGATCCAAGAATCCTAGTACCCATCCTGAACACAGCAAATGAGAAGCTAAATACAAATGGGATACAAAATGATAACGCATTATGTTTCTCCAAGATAAATGTATTTATAAGTATGACCAATAAAAGAGATAAGCATATAACTGAAGTAAATTGGCTAAATTAATTTTGTTACGACTATAGGACTTTTGTCTATGTCTTATCAACAATTGGTTCTGAGAAAGAGATATGGAAATAAAACCAACTCAGAAACAAGCTCACCAAAATCTAGCAGAACAGTAAAAAGTAATAAAAAGTAATAAAAAAAAAGGGCCACAAAGATCCTCCAATTTGAAATTCCGCACCGATGCCATCGAGAAGAGGCCTCGGCACAGAATGTCGTGCATATTTCAGACTGAAAGAAGAACTATTGCGACTATTACACGGGAACTTAATGTGACCAAAAGTCTTTTTCCCCAAAGTGAGACAGAGAATCCTCCAGTTTTTCAAACATACGGTGAAAATTTGGAGAATCTCACTGTGGCACGGGGCAGGAGACGACCGAACTGGTGGATCGATCAAGTAAAGGATTGACTCTTCAGCAGTCTTTAAGGAAATCTGAAAATTGTTAGGGGTGGCAAAACCTAGTGAAGTATATCACAATGCTTTGAGAAACTCAAAAGACTAACGACATTTAAAAATTAAATGACTTACAATGGCTCCTGCAAAAAATCTCTAAGAGCCATTTTTTGAAAAAAATATCTATTGTCCGAGGGAGGCACAACAACATTGGACCACTCTCACCTCGTCACTCTCGCCAAAGACATTCCTCCTCTCGGAGTGCCCCAGGATGACCCACTTGATGCCCAAATCCAGCAGCATAGCCGGGCTGATTTCACCTGCAGTACATAAAACAACACGTCACCTCCTCCCTCACAATCATTTTCATTATTAGGTATTAATGTCTTAATCTGCGATAAAACCAGCAATCAAGTTTTTGTAAACAAACAGAAATAAAAATATTGTGATAAAAAATTTATTTCATACTTTTTTTTTAAAAAAACTTATTGCTTTACGCCTTGTTGGCCCCAGGGCCATTAGAGGTGGGATGGGATCGGGACAAGGAATGGGAAGGAATTCGGCAGTGGCTTTTTTGAAGGAAGCATCCCGGCATTCGGCTGGGGTGATTTGGAGAAACCGTGGTTAACCCAAATCTAGATGCCGGGTGGGGATTCGAACCGGCGTACTCCCGAATGTGAGGTCAGAGTGTTAACCACTCGCCCACTATGCTCGGTAAATTTATTTCGAATCTATTTAATTTACATACCGTTTGTGTAACTTGTACTATACTCATTCTAACTGCTACAGTGACAACAGATTGTGTCGAGTAAACGATCCAAGATATATTCAAATTAATCCCCACGTATGAAACTTCAGAATAAACCTTGTACTATGCCTCCCAACTGCAAATCTTCAATCAATTGGAATTTCAGGTTTTCTGCTTACTATTAAGCAATTTGATATTTTTATGTGGCCAAGAGATTTGTTACAGGCACACATTTTAAGAGAAGAGGATTGTAACCATTGTGTAAAAGGTAGGACGGCCAGTATCTTTCCCCTGGTATCTAGTTTAATGTTTAGTCATAGTGAGAACTGCTTGTGTATGACATCCAGGAAAAAACTGAGGATGGTGAAGAGAGCACAACATTCTGAATTGCGTATGTACAAACTATTTTGATAGTTTCTGTTATTGTTAATATACAATTTTTCAGACATCACACACCCGGGAGTATGCATATTAAAATCTGACCATTAATTTTTATGTGACTCACATTTGACAAAATAGTATACTAATCCGTGGAAATTTATCTTAAACTTCTGAGCTTAATATCACAATTAAACATACCCCATTTTACATCCCAAACTGAAACTGTGTAACTCTTGTGTGACGATACAGGTAAGTATTAAGTCTGTACAGGACCTTCAAACAAAACGAAAATTAAATTATTATTATTATTTTGCTTATGGTTTTACGCCTCATTGACGTCATTAAAGGCGCGAAAGGACTGGGACAAGAAACAGGAAAGAATTCGGCCATTACTTTTTAAAGGAACCATCCTGGAATTCGCCTGGAGCGATTTGGGGAAAACCGTGGAAACCCCAAATTTAGACTAGCGGACGGAGATTTGAACCCACATCCTTCAGAATGTTTGGCCAGAATGCTAACCATTCATCCACCACGCAGAGTGCCGATATGCCTTGTCGGTGCAATATCGGCTTCATAGTGAGGTTGAACGTGGCACAAAGAAAGTCGGGTTTTCGTACTGCTGCAACTGTGTCGGTGGATAGAAGACACTTAATTGGTCTAATGTCTCACCTAAAACTAGTAATTGCCCTATTGGTGATTCCTTAAACGTAAGGCAATATAGCCGAAATTGAATTCGAGTAGCATCGGTAGTTACGTTTTGAGACTCGCTGTGGAAGAGGACGGGTTATTTAAAATTCTACGGAGGTCGTTGTTTGGGAGCACTCACAGGATGTAGTTTCTCCTTTTGCAAGGCTCTGTCACTTATGTTTGGTGGTGATGGCTAGGCAGTTGTACTACCACATCAAGAATAGGCAGATCCACCCCTCATTCTAAATTTGATGCTTCCTCTCCATATGACCATACGACACAAGTACCACTACCGCATCTTAGCCAGACTGCTAGTTTCTTGGTTGCATAATCAACTATTGCCCATTAAAAACTTTCCTTGTAAAGACTGACAATTACCAAAGAAACCCCATCCAATTGCTCACAGAACTCAACTTGTCACTATTACCAAATTTTTATCTAATACTCTGCAGACGATATTCAACACTCGATGCATAGGCAATCTTGTTAACAGCGACGTCACGTTGAAACTGACCATTATTGTGCCAGTTTCCGATACCTAATGTACTGAAAAAGTTTGAAAAAATGTGCCAGATCCATGACATAAGATTTAGTATACCCGAGAAGTGATTTTAGTTGCAAAAAATGTAGATCTCATTGGAATATTTGACGGTATACATAACAAAAGTGAAAATAATATGAGAGATAAGTCTTTCCCGGCGTATCTTTGATATAAATTCTTCGCGGGTTTGCCGCCGGATTACATTTTCTACTGACAAGCTTTCGGTGACTTGCACTGCCGCCATCATAGGGTCCGTTGTATCTAAAGCGGGGGCCCCCAAACTTTTAACCCCATCGACCCCTTGATAACATATTTGCCTTCTTATCGACCCCTGAAGTATTAAATAAAAACATTAAATCATTTTTATAAGGACTGCATAACAACTCAGCGAAATAATTTATAAAATCCACCCAATAACATTAACAGAAAAACTATTATTATAATCTCAAAAAATAGGAACAAAACCATGGATAGATGGAATAAATTTCAAGTAAAGACCTGCCAAAAAGAGCAGATGGTTGTTGTACTGTTTTAACTTGCCACATAGCGATGAATCCATCTTCCTAAGGCACTCTTCGGATGAGCCAACCACCTTACCTCAGCGAGCAAAAGCAATTGGTTGAAAGTTCATCATTTACTTCACATGACTTCACAAACAGACGATAATTGAGAGGATGAGCTTTACTTTAATTTACTGACCTGATTGTTAGTAGAGCATTCCTATTTGTTCCTGTACAGTTTAATTGATCCTCTTTAGTATTAATCGACCCCCTTTCGACCACCCTGTATTAATCTACCCCAGGAGATCTCTTATCGGCCCCAAGGATTCGGTATCGACCACTTTGGGGACCCCTGATCTAAAGGAACAACAAAAACTGAACTGAATAGCGCAACTGAAGCGAGCCAGGAGACGTCCAATTGGCTGACTCCAATGACGTAACCATTCCGTGACTGTAATTGGTCGGTTGCTGAACCAGGTGTAGATATACACCAGCGTTGTACTGACAGTTGGCTCCACAGTGTAAACCAAAGCCGAGGTTGTTATAAATGGAAAGAAGATGGATTACACACGTCAATGTTCGCATAACGTCACTGTTAAAATTGCATCACCGTTCACATTATTCTACCACTATTAATCATGATGGTTAATCTCGAGAATCCATAGGGAGCCAAGCAGGATTCTGATTGGCTGACTACAATAACTGTTCTCATAGCGTCATCGTTCACATTATTCTCACACAGAAATATCCACAAAAACTTCTTTAATGAAAGACCCCACATTATATATTCTTCCAACATTTACTGTCATTAATTATGATGTTAAACTCGATAAATCCATAGGGAGCCATGCGGTCTTCCGATTGGCTGACTATAACCCCGGTTCTATAATACTTGTCAGTGATTGGTTGGCTACGGACCCAGCTATAGATCAAATAGGACAGATATGTCGTGCTTCACTCTCCACTCTCCTATCACCCGTCAGCGAGACACTTGGTTGTTTAAGAATGGCAAAAACAGGTTTCCATGCGTCACTGAGCCATACACCCAAGTCCCTGTTCATATTATTACTATTCAGACGTATCTCAATAGTTTCTTTAATCACAGATTCCCAGAAAATAATGGTAACAATCGAAAGAAAGAACTGCCGCGAGGCAATATTCTTGTGGAAAGGACCGATAAAATATACACAACACTCACAAAAGTAGAAGGGAAAAGAGCAGTAGCAACACAAAGTTAAAAGAAATAAGTGGCTGGATTCGCACAAGCCTTGTTTTGTGTTGCTACTGCCCTCTTCCTTCTACTTTGGTGAGTGATGGGTGTATTTTATCAATCCTTCCCACATAAAGTGAAAATAAAATTTAGTAAAGAGGTCCCCCCCCCCCGTTTGCACTACTCAATGCCTACGAAGTTCAAGAGTTCCACTATTCTGTCATTCTCAACATCAGGTCATTTTTTTAATTTGTTTTAAGTAGATGACTCAATAGAACTCCAATTATATTTTTGTTATCTGCATGGTTCACCACCACTAGGAACTCAGAAGAATGGCCTCCCTCAGGGTAGTGTGCTGGGCCCGCTCTTGTACAACATATATACAAATGATCAACCAATTATTCCTGGAACAAGAGCATTCATTTATGCTGATGACACAGCAGTTGCAGCTCAAGGCACAACCTTTGAGGCGGTGGAGGTGAAGCTGACAACAGCTCTTGAAGATATGGCCAAGTATTATGATGCTAATCACTTGAAGCCCAATCCTGGGAAAACACAGGTCTGTGCATTCCATCTGAGAAACAGAGAAGCCAGAAGGAAGTTGAACATCAACTGGAGGGAACAACAACTATTACATTGGATACTCCAAAATATCTAGGAGTAAAGATTGATCGATCTCTCACGTTCAAAACCCATTGTGAGGATCTGAAACTTAAAGTATCTGCCCGGAACAACATCATCCGGAAACTTACAAGTACCTCCTGGGGAGCACATCCAAATGTGCTTCGTACATCTGCCCTGGCACTGAGTTTCTCTGCAGCAGAATACTCAGCACCAGTTTGGCAAAACTCTGCACATGCTAAGCAGGTTGATATAGCATTGAATGATACTGGTCGCATTGTAACAGGTTGCCTGAAACCAACTCCTGTTAGTAAAATATACCAAATCCTGGGTATAGCACCACCTGACATTCGTAGGTAAACAGCTGCAGAGAGGGAGAAGAGGAAACAAGAAACAGACCCCAGACACCCTTTGTTTGGACACGAACCTCAACCCACAAGGCTGAAGTCAAGGAAGAGCTTCGTACAATCAACTACAGCCATAACATCTTCTACTGGAGCACGCCGTCTAGAACTATGGCGAAATTCGTTGCCTGAAGAACAGTGGAAGAACATCAAAGAGGCACCGGCTGTGGGGTGTAATCAGCCATATGCTATATGGAAGGCTCTAAACAGATTAAGAACTGAGGTGTCCCGACGTACTAGATCTAATATTAAAAAATGGGGGTACACTAATGACAACAATCTATGTGAATGTGGTGAGCTTCAGAACCCACAACATCTTCTGATACGCAGGAATCTCCCTGAAACCTGCAATATCGACGACCTTTATAGGGCAAACAAGAAGGCCATCAAGATTGCGGAATTCTGGTTACATTCCATTTAATTGTGTTTATAGTTTAATATTAATTGATAAATGTTATTTTTTTTTTCAACTTGTAATGTTATGTCCTGGACACGAGAAATAAATAAATAAACCACCACTAGGACATTATCGGTGGGAAAAATTGATAAATCTGCCCGACAAAACTCTTTTCCCCATACTGTTAAGTTTAGTCTTGTTTTCATCAGCTGTAATGAGTCTCGGTTTGGCGTTGAAGCAAAATTTAGATCCTGCAACAGAACCCTAATTTCACGTCTGCTACCGATGCTCAAACTTCGATTTTTCTTAATTAGTCATAGAATTATATGCTGTAGTCATTTTTTTCTGCAACCAAGAAGTGGAATTTTTGCTACAGAGGTGGGTTTGATCATTTTTGACAATTTTAATCACAGAAGTTTTTTGCCAAGATGATCAACATTTCTACAGATATCGCAAATAAATTCTCAGAGAAGTGCCCAAGCTAACCCATTAACAAATCTGTTTAGTAGGATTGTCAAGGAGAGGAGGAATGGACCACATCAACAATATACACACAACATTGAATTACTATCGAAACAAAACGAGGAAACGGGACGGACCGAACCGATGCACACTGAAATATCCCCGTCACAATCCAGCGCAAAAAGAAGTAGAAAGTATATCTGAAAAGAGAGGACAAGGAAAGTTTTCCAAAACAGTGGTGGCTACATTCCTCTCCAACAAACATATAGGACTCAAAATTCAGTAATAGCTTTGTGGAGTCGAGTCACAGATATAACAGGACAATTAATAACAAGGTATCACATTAGACCAATTTTTAGAAACAAATATACAAAATAATAGACAATCAGATCAGTTGTAGACCTCAATTCAAGAAAATCAGGCCTGCATGTACATGGAAAGTGGAACGGTACGGCACTTCCTTCCTTCTGAAACACTTTCTTATCCATCATTTGCTTTGCACTTAATTTTCAACGTATTTCTATAGTAGTTCTTTCCTAATGCTTTAATTTTGATTTGTTCCAGTTTTCCTAGAGACCAAGGTTCCTTCCAAACAGTGCTGTGTTTCATCCATATCAGTTTACACCATTCTTTTTAGGTCCTAAATTATGTTTGCAACAAAGATTTCTCTTTTGGAAGTAAGTTATTTTTTCAAATAGTATTCTACTTTTGAGATTGTCTTTGCTTCTGTTATTTTCAGTTTTGCTTCCTACGTAACACAATTTTCAGAATTATTTTTATATCTGATCCGATTTCCGTATTTTGTCTACTAGTGTCACAATTTCCGGTATACTTTGGAATTTTTACCTTGCCGTTTCACTCATTCCATTCAGTAATTTTTCAACATCCTAACTCTGTTCTGCTAACAGGAAAAAGTGATTATCACGTTATGGCACACTGACCGTTTCTACCTTTAAAAGTTTTCTTCAGTGCTTCCTCCAAAATAAGTCAAACTTTAGTGGGAATACACAACCTCCTTTTCAACAGTCTTTTTAAGCCAACTGGTTCTTATATAGAGTATGTAAACATTTTCTGTCATAATACTATAGAACACTTGTCCCATCTAATAGTTCCAAAAGTTTTATAAGTTCACAAATGCCTTAAAACTATTTTCTTTTTAAATCTTTTCTATATTATTCTTCATTTCAGTATTGCTTCCCCTATATACCAGTTTTGCAAAAAATTAGATCTTCAGTCAGTATTTGTTTCACATCCGGTATGTTTTACTGACGGTTACAATATGGAGAAGCATAAGGTAGGATCTATATGCACTGAAGTACCAAACATCATAGAATAAGAAGCTACAAGTATCCAGATGCCGGAAGCATATAAACGTGCCATATAATATCAGAGATTTCATTTATAATCTCTCTACTCACTTGAATTAATAGACTCTGAACACGTAATGAGACTTCGTGCTAGATGTAGGGGCATCACATTTTAGAAATTGTTCGTGACGTCAACAGTCCTCGATGCACAGAATCAAAAATGACAGACGTATGTAAGACGCTAGCTTGCAGTGGGGTTCTGCATAAAGCTTGGGTCTTAACTCTGACCGTGTGTAGCCTTGGATGTAACAGTTTTGGCTTAAATAGAGTAATACGGTTGCCACACAGATTTTAACCTAAAATCTATGAAAAGGTAAAGTTCAGTAAATAGTTCAATGTCATTAAACAATTATATTCTTCAAAATTCACAAAGCCAAAAACTGTACAGGCAATCATACGACTTTTCCAAAGTAATGTTTTACAAGTTCGATTAACCGGGCAAGCCAGACCACACCCCAATAGTTCAAAGTTCAAACTTCTAGTTGTAATAATTAAACGAAAGAGAATCACACGCTCCCATTGTTCAACAGTTTAGTAAAATCAAACAATCCTGAGGCCTCACTTGGAGAAATACTATTTTAACACGACATTATGGTTAACTTTCACTGATGTGCAAGGTATAAAACTTTCCGGCCTACTGAGCTACATGTTATCGCGCCGACTGCTTCCTACCGAGCGGGGCGGTGTAACAGTTAGCGTTCTCGCCTCGCATTCGGGAGGACGGCGGTTCGAATCCCCGTCCGGGCATCCAGATTTGGGTTTTCCATGGTTTCCCCAAATCACTCCAGGCAAATGCCGGGATGCTTCCTTCAAAAAGGCCATGGCTGAATTCCTTCCCATTCCTTGCCCCACATCCTTTCCCGTCTCTAAAGACCTCAATGTTAAAAAGAGACGTAAAACAGTTAAAAAAAAAAAAAAAAACCGACTGCTTCTGTACAACTCGGCTCGCTCGCCGTGGCTACTAACCAGGAAAGGTCTGGTACTCACGGAGCGTGGGAAAACCTAGCGGCTGCACTTCCCATGAGAATCTCTCAGATAACTTATCAGTTTCTCATCTCACATCTGAAGGTTTCATCATCTCATTTGACCTCGACTATAAAAATAATTCTATCTCCTTGAAACTTTAAAAATCGCTAGATCTTTAAATAAATGTTAACTTTAGTTATCATGAAAATTATCCTAACTTTAATACTTTAGCTGAAAATAAATTCTTTAAATATGAACTTTCCCACAATCCTATCCCAGGCGAATGCCGAAAACTGATGAAATTGAAAATATTATCTTGAAAGCTATAAAAACCTGCATCCTATCTCAAAAACTATAAAACCGCTTTCTAACTTGAATAAACATAAAAAATGACTATAAAAAAATGAAATGTACTAATATTCTATCTACTCCTACTCGTGGTTCTAAGAACAAAATTTTGTCGCGCAGTTACAAAATTTAACAGATATCTTACAAGTACGTAATATCCAGCATTACTTCCCACCACGCACAAAGCAGTAGCCGACTAAATCTACTTAATGGCTGACGATGACATCTACATTCAGGTTTCAATGTCGACAGACGGGCAAAGCTGCATCAAGTAACAGCGACGTACGACGGACACGTCCGTGTGAACACTGCCGTCGGTGGGATACGGCAGCAAAGCGCCGACGTGACACTGTTGGCTCAAGTGCCTCTCCCGGGCTCTTCAACATATCATTTGAACCCTAGAGGACTGGGAAAAGATTGTACGGTGAGGCGAGTCCCGATTCGAATCGAGTGCGGTGCAGAAAGTGACGGCTCCGTCCCGGTACGGACTGTGATCTCCGTAAGTGGCTACGTTCAGCTACCTGGCCTTCATGTTCCTAAACTATGGACTTTTCCAGGACAATGCGCAATGTAAAATGGTCAAAATCTTTCACAATTGATTTGAGGAATATTTTGGAAAATGCCAGTAAATTATTTGGCTGCCTAGATCACGATAAACCTGGGACATGATTTAAAGTTAGTTTATGCAACACTTTCACAGTTTTGAATGGCTATTTTTTATTAATTGTGATGGAGCTAACACTTCAGTGGCAATTCCCATAGTCATCTGATTACCGATATTTTCTTTTATACTTGGAAAATTCATCCCCCATTTATTTTTCCAATTTACAAATTTTAATTTTAAATTCCTTATGCGCTTTTGGTAAATTATTCACAACTTCACTTGGCAACTTGTTCCAATCCCCAACACCCTTACCAACAAAAGAAAATTTTCCCACTTCCTTATACATCAGGCTTACCAGACGTCCCCGTTTGTCGGGGACAGTCTCCGTATTTTGCTCTCTGTCCCCAGATTTTTACTGTTGTACTCAGATTATTACTATTTTTTTTTTTAATCAAGCGAGAGTTCTTTAAAATTTCTGATTTGTTTATGCATTTGTTTAAAGGAAGAGATATGAAGTGCATTTCTTTCCTTTTGTGTGAGCGCCTCGGAATAAAAGAAAATTACAGTAGAGTCCCGCTAATCCGAACCCCGGTAATCCGAACGTCCGGTTAATCCGAACATGGCAAAGCATTACATAGTCTTAATATAAAAAATGGTAAAAGAATTAAAACACCCTGAAAATACAGTTCATACGCTATATGATTGTGTGGTTAACTACGGTACATGTACACAATTTTAATTGATACAGAAAAATTAGCTAGAAAAGATTAAATTTAAAAAGTGCGTAACACAAAGAAAAACTGTCAAACTTACGATAGTAGTTATAACGCTTAGAACCACACATTTCATCCCTACTTTTTAGAGCACAGAAACTCAGTAATTGTTTTTTGGCGTAATGAAGACAGTCTTATATGACGCAAAGTTGCGCCATCGTCTGATAAACATTAAATCAGCAGGTGTAGCAGTGGTCTGTTGCTCCATATAGCGTAGCGCGAGATCAAAGGCTTCTGCCGCGTCAGTGTGTGACACCAACTCTCCTTTGTCACATTCCGTCTCATTGTCACTTTCGTCGTAACATTCCACTTCTACCTGGTCTTGAGTCACAGCAGCCACTAAATCAACGTCAGTAAGGTGCTCCAGTATAGAATCATCCACTGCCATCCATTCATCTACGTCTGCTTCACAGGCTTCTTCACATCCAGGGATTGTCTGTACCATTTTTAGGAAACTCTCCTCTTCATTTTCAGCTGGTATGTCCTGAAATTCAAGAGATGTCCATAGTTTTCTCCAAGATTTTCTCAAAGTGTTTTCTGAAATTTTCTGCCATGCCTCAGCAGTCCAATAAACAACATCCTTCAGATTTGTTTTTTTATTTTTCAACTAAAGGAATGTTATCATCTTGGATCAGCATTCTTAAGAATTGTTTTCTGTAAATCAGTTTTAATGTTTGTATTACGCCCTGTTCCATCGGCTGTAGAAGTGGTGTACGGCGGCAAAAACTTCGCCACGATTTCTCCATCACATAATTCTTCAGTGCTGGGGTGAGATGGTGCGTTATCAATCAAAAAGATAGCACGGGGAGGCAAATTATTTCCCTTGGAAAACCGCCGGACAGAGGGAACAAACTGGTCGTGAAAACATTCTTTGAACAGCTTACCATCCATCCATGCATTTTTCTGGTTGCGATAGTATACAGGTAGGGATTTCATGTTGTAGTTTTTGAAAGCTCTGGGGCTAACAGATTTTCCGATCATCATTAAAGGGAGCTTGTGATTACCAGCAGCGTTGCTGCACACTAGTAAAGTCACACGATCTTTGCTCATTTTAAAGCCAGGAGCTTGGACTTCTGCTTTTGATGCCAGGCTTTTTGTTGGCAATGCCCTAAAATTAAGGCCTGTCTGGTCAGCATTATAAATTTGTTGGGGAGAATAATTTCCCTCTCTTATCAGTTTATTAAATTCATGCACGTATTCCTTCGCTGCATCATGGTCAGAAGAAAGCTTCTCTCCAGTAATTGTTAGCTGACGAATCCCATGACGTTTTTTAAATCTGTCCAACCAACCCGTACTCGCATTAAAAGACTCATCACCATTCATTAATTTGTTTAGGTAAACAGCCTTTTCCTGAACCATTGGTCCACTCAGAGGAGTTCCCCTTTCTCTTTCCTGTGTAAACCAAAAGAAAAGAGCTTCATCCACTTTATCGTACTGGGACTGTTTCAGAGTCTGCCGAATCTCGAGTGTTTTTCCCGAAGACGTTGCGCAGCACTGTTCAAGCTTCACTCGGTTCTTCTTCCAATCACAAATGGTTGCCTTACCAACACCTAGTTCCGTCGCCAGCTTAGATACATTCTCACCACTGTCCAATCGCTTCAAAGCATCCAGTTTTTCTCTGAGCGTTAACGTCGTATGTTTCCGTTTACTCATGGCGATAACACGCTAGTGTACACGAATTTTGTAAGTGTGTTAGCAATCGATTGCTAAGATTAACTCAGCAGTTCGCGGGCCGTCTGAGAGTGCACTGACCTCGAACACTTCAAACATCTCAACAATAAAGGGAGGGAGTGAGAGTGAGCCCAGTTGTTCCCAATTGTTACCATGGTGTACCTACTTATATGCTTGGTATACTTCATTGTAGAAATTAGTCACTGTAACTCCGGCTAATCCGAACAAATCGGTAATCCGAACAAGGCCCGGTCCCAATTAGTTCGGATTAGCGAGACTCTACTGTACAAGGATACTGCGTCTGGAGATAAAATCTTTGGAAAATCATGTCTCCTTGCTGTGTGCAACATGGCTGTCTGTGATCCTCATTTAAAATACAAAATATAAACAAAATGTGGCTTTTAAGTTAGCCTAAGCTTTAATCATATCTTTATTTATAAAGATGAATGTGTGTTTGTTTGTTTGTTCTTCATACAAATCCAGTTTTCATCAATGAAACTATGCACACTTATCCTTTGAAACAAGGAGAAAAATACTGTCTACATTTGGTTGAAAAATTATCTGTATAAATAACACATGTTGTCTCATAACTTCGAAATACGGCGATAGACAGACACGTTGGATATGGTCGCCTCCATACCGTGTTTCCGTGTAGTGGACTGTCAGCTCAGTGGTTAGAGCGCTTGCTTACGAACGTCATGGTCTCCGGTTCAAATCTCCGTGGAGGATAAGATTTTTAAAAATTGTTTTTCATCGTAAGAGTCAGGCCTGGGCCGTAGGTTATTCGGATTGAATGTTAAACTGTAGATATTAGAAAGTTAGGGGTGCAATGCAAGGCAAATCGTAAGTAGCCTTGCAATGTTGTAGGTGTACACTTTTTTTTACGTTATAATGATCCCTCAGGTGTTGTTCGCAGTCAGTGTATGAGTGTGAACCACAGTAATATTATTATAAATATAAGTCTGTCTTTTTGTTATGTTTTGACGACTAAATGGCTATATCGTTGTGATGGAATTTTATAAGGAAATCTGTATGAAGGGCACAGGATATTTTTTCCAGTATGATTAACAGTTTTAGTCACGAAATTTTGAGACCTTATCAAATGGTGACAGAAATATGTTGGACATTGATTCTCTTCAAGAGACAGGTTTGACGGTACAATGATATAGTGCTAGCTTTCCTGTCATATTATTCCAACTCAATATTGTTTGGGACCAATTCTGCGTTACCAACAACTTACTATATTTAATTCTGGCAAAAAAAATTCTTAATCCACGCATATGAAGTCGCGGGTAGGAGCTAGTAACTTATCATTAAGGGAAATGCTGAAAGTGTCCCCAGATTCGGAGAAAAAATTCTGGTAACACTATTAGACATGAAATCGAGCACAAGCTTGCGCTCATGGTCACCTTTCCCCTTCCAAGCACTATTTCTAATTATTTGACAAATATCCCTGTATATTCCCAGCATCTCTTCACCCTCCTCCTTTCCTCCAAAGAGTCACAACCCAGCTCCTTTATCATACCAGTTCCTGACTAGGTCCTGTGATAATTTTCACAAACAAATCTACCTGCTCTTCTTCGCACACCTTCCAACTGCTGTATCTGGGTCCCAAACTACACCACCATATTCAACCAATGGTCTGACCAAAGTTTTGTAGGTTTACTAACTTCTCTGGTACATCCTCTCATCACCCTCTCCAGTAAATGAAGTATTTTGTAACCTTTTCCTACCGCCTCCCGAATTGAGTATGTTATCAAATGTTATGCCATGATATTTACACGTCCAAGGCAATTCTGACCCCACCCTATAATCAGAATTAACTTTTAGTTTTTTTTTATCTCTGTACCTAATAAGCTAACTCTTCTTGGAATTTACCTACCCATTTAGATATTCTATCCACTTCACGCTGCAGCTTTTCAGTCTTCACCTGTTTGAATCCTATTTTATACCATTATATCATCAGCAAAATACCCTAGATTTTGACTGTAATCTATCAACATAGTCATTCATTAAAATAATGGCCCCAATACTCTACCCTGTGGCACTATCATATTTACTTCAACCTCTTTTGATAATGTATTTCCTGCTCTAACACTTTGCTTTCTGGCTTTTGAGATTTTTTTTTTTTTACTGCTTAACATCACTAGGTCTTTAGAGACAGGAAAGGATGGGTTCAAGGAATGGGAAGGAATTCGGCCATGGTCTTTTGAAGGAAGCATCCCGGTATTTGCCTGGAGTGATTTGGGAAACCATGGAAAACCCAAATCTGGATGCCCGGACGGGGATTCCAACTGCTGTCCTCCCGAATGCGAGGGGCTTTTAAGAATTCCTCTATCCAGCAAGCACCTTTTTCATCCAATCCAATAGATTTAAATTCATTTAAAACCATTTTATGACTTACTCTGTCAAATGCCTTAGAAATATCTAGTGCTACACAATCAACCTGGCAATCCTTTGTCCAGGGGACTTCCGACAAATTGTCGATTCGATGTCAATCAGTTTCCAGTACCAGGTGTGTAAATATGAAACCGGAATTTGCCGATAGATGGCTGTAGCGATCAAAACAGTTACCGCCCGATTGCGCCATTGTCACCAGTTTCTTTTGTCGACAGCCGGCTGTGATTTTCCACTCCCGACAATACAAGTTTCATACAATAGTGCGGTTTTTAACACTGTTGAAGATGTCGACTTTTGTGCCCACAAACTACGATTTGCGGACATCGTTGATTTTCTGTTTTCATTTAAAGAAAACTGCTGCAGAATCGCATCGAATGCTTGTCGAAGCTTACGGCGAGCATGCTCTCGGGAAAACAGTGTTTCGAGTGGTTTAAAAAATTCAAAAGTGGAGATTTTGACATCAGCAATGAAGACCGTGGAAGACCTCCGAAGAAGTTTGAAGACAGCGAGTTGCAAGCATTGTTGGATGAGGATGATGCTCAAACGCAACAACAACTTGCAGATCAATTGAATGTGACACGGGAAGCTGTTTCCATACGTTTAAAAGTGATGGGAAAAATCCAGAATATGGGAAAATGGCTTCCACATGAACTGACTGACAGACAGCAAGAAAACCGAAAAACCACTTGTGAAATGCTGCTCGCCAGATATAAAAGAAAATCATTTCTCCATAGAATTGTGACTGGTGATGAAAAGTGGATATATTTCGAGAACCCTAAGCGTAAAAAATCATGGGTATCTCCAGGTGAACCGTCAACGTCAGTTTCAAGGCCAAATCGCTATGGGAAGAAGACAATGCTCTGTGTTTGGTGGGATCAAAGTGGTGTGATCTATTACGAGCTTCTAAAACCTGGTGAAAGTGTTAATAGTGAACGTTATCAACAGCAAATACTCTGTTTGAACCAAGCATTGCGGGAAAAAACGACCAGTATACCAGAAAAGACAACACAAAGTGATTTTGCTTCACGACAACGCACCAACACACACATCAAAACCAGTCAAGGAAATGATCGAGTCGCTTAGTTGGGAGATACTGACGCATGCGGCTTACTCGCCTGACCTTGCGCCGTCGGATTACTATCTCTTCGCATCGATGGGACATGCACTCGCCAAGCAGCGCTTCAGTTCTTACGAAAATGTGCGGAAATGGCTTGATGGCTGGTTTGCATCAAAAGAGAAAAAAAAAAATTTGGCGTGGCATTCATAAATTACCGGAGAGATGGGAAAAATGTATATCTTGCAATGGACAATATTTTGAATAAGGTATGTCGAACCATTTTTATGCAATGAACGTGTATTTTTGATCAAAAAATTCCGGTTTCATATTTACACACCTGGTACATAGTTGGGGAAAAAAGGAGGCCCCACACAATATTGGGAAGTATATCATGAATTGGCAGTTCATTGTAGGATGGTATCTGGAAAGTATATTGAAAATATGTACCAGTATGTCAGGAACAGCCTCCCCTGAATATCACAATAGTTTACTTTGCTAGATAACATAACACAATTAAAATGGGAAAGGACTGTGAAAATATAGAGGATCCAGACAGGATATCTAAGTTGGGTAGATCAACAAGAAATGAATATAAAAGCCAAAAAGAGCCAGATTATTAGATATGCAGTTACTAAAGTAAAGGTTTAACACAAACACATGGTGGAGAATGTAAAGTATTAACATCTTGGCATATCATTTAATAATCGAGCAGGACACGTTACGCAGAGGTAGGCAGAACTTTCTAAATCCTGCACAGAGGGCAAAGGGGCGTCCGAGGGAAGTTCAGAAACTGGAATGAGAAAGCTCGTGATGACCATTGCTCGAGTCTAGTGGGATAGTATTGAACTCCCATTTATCATCATCATCATCATCATCATCATCATCTAGGACAGCTTCCAGCCACTGGCCGGGTCTGCTGGGAACAAAAGCCTCGCCATCACTTCCTGTCTAACCACCATCTCTCTTCTTCCACTGACGCCCAATTTCCTCCTCTTTCCTCCACACATTTCTTAACACCTTTAATCCATCTGTCCCTCAGTCTTCCTCTAGGCCTCTTCCCTTTCAGCTCCATGTCCAGCATCTTCCTTGGTAGCCTCTCCTCTCCCATTCTCTTTACATGCCCGTACCACTGTAGCCTAGATTTTTCAATTCTATGTTTTAGCAGTTCTTTCTTTATCATCTCCCTGATTCTCTCATTCCTTATTCTGTCTCTTCTTGTTACTCCCACTCTACTCCTCTGAAATTTCATTTCCACCGATTGTACCCTCCCTTTGTCTCTCTCCTTCATCACCCATGTTTCTGCTCCATATGTTAAAATTGGTGCAAAATATGTTTTATATATTGCCTCTTTACTCTTTTGTGGGACATTCCTACTCCATACCAGGCTTCTAATACTTTTAAAAAATCCATCTGCACATCTTCCTCTTTCGTTTATTTCCATCCTGTTTCCTCCATTTTCTTCAATACAGCTTCCAAAATATTTAAAACATTCCACTCTATTTAGTTGCTCCCCTCTAAGTGATATCCCTATGTCCGTCCCGTTCTTCTTTCTTGATTGAACTCCCATTACAGGTATAAAATACACAAGTTGGAGGGGATGCAAAGTAGTGCAGCTAGATTCGTTCATGGAAATTAACGCAGAACACAATCAGTAAATGATATGATTTAACAACTGATTTGGAACAGAGCAGGCAGGTGGGATATTCTGGTGACGAGTTCCGGATGGATACTGTTATAAGAATTAGGGGTAGTATACTGAAGATAGGAGACGACAATGTTTTAGGTGTAACACCTTTGGGTAAGGATGTCTGAAAATGGATCAAGCCACCATGGGGAAATGCTGAACAATCTCCTGAAACAATGAAATAATTTAAAACTAAAATTTGTAAAAGACAAAAGAAGTTGGGTAAGTTAATTGCACTCAATGATAGTTCAATTTATTAAAAATTAGGGGCATTTGTTTTGGTATGGGAAGAAAAAGAACATGACCAACATGTTAGATTGTACTGTACACGGAGACACCTTGTATCTGGTCACACTTCATTTTCGAGTAGAAGGAGAACTGTTTGATCGATTTAATATCTCATTAATATCTTTGATCAGGAGAGCGACTGTATCTCTGATCAACATATAGCAGTGATTATCACTGGAAGTCTAAGATCGAGTTGCAGAGAAATTATCGCAGTGTATGAGAATACGAATTGGACAGCACGGTTAAGACGTGAAAATAGGGTATTTGACTACTTCTTGAAAATGGTTTTAAACTGTTTATTGGTGCACCTTATTCACCGAGTGAAGAGATTTTTTGACAAAACTGCATTATTTTGCGAAAAATTCAAAGTTAAAATTTAAAGAATTTAAAAGCCCGCCAAAACGCTCCTTCGCTGCCTTACGCGTGCAAAGACAGTCGTGACGTCACACGTCTGTAAACGCTGCCGCTGCGAATGGAGCGTTTCCTATTACCCAAGTTTTCAACTATTTTTATTGTTTGTTGCTGGTTATTTCTTGTTATTAATGAAAGTTCGTTTTGAATATAAAATCGAAAACAATTTGTAAAAGCCTACAGCGGCAAAATATTTAAAGGAGACGCCTTATTTGTGGGGCTAGCTATAGAAACAACCACTGAGTTTTATTATGTGGAGCATAAAAATGTAACAACTTCAATTGCTATATTCGATTTGCTATTTGCGATTTTCTGTGAAGCTCATTTACACCCCAATTTCGTAAAATGTAATGTGTTGTTTAAGGCGAGAATTATTAGGGTTAGGGTCCTAGAGTTCGATCCTAGCTTCGGAATATGTTCAATTTGTTTTCTTTTGTCATTTTCTTTGTATACTAGTTGCTGTCGGTTGCATCGCATAATCATTTTTTTCCCGAAAATCCACCAAAACATCAATTTAATTTTTCTTTTCTTTTTTCTGAAGGCTTCACAACTTTTTGGATAACAAGCGAATTACAACCATTTGAAACAACCAAAGATGATTTAAAAAGGAAATTGGACGATACTTGCACAACGAAAACAGTTTTTTTTTAGAAAAAAAGAAAATTACTTCCATATTAAAAGTAAATACCACCTAATAGACGCAGTTATGTCAGGAAGGTAACCTGCAGTTGTATCATCACATAAAAATTCCAACAAAAATGATACAGAGTGTTCCGGAAATGTTGAAAGATTAGCATGAAATTTCTACAAGTGATGTCACTTCTAAAATAAATTCCATTATTCACCGCCGTGCACCTGTATTTTTTGCATGATATTCTCTCTCTGGTAAGTTTAAAAATTAAGTTTTCATGTATGGTAGCAATTTGTTTCAAACGCTTGCATTATGCTTAGCAACTGTTATGAATTCTTTGAATAAAAACACGGTAATGTAAAAAACAGCAAACAAAAACGGAAAAAATGCACGCAAAAAATATTATCCCAACCAAGGTTCGAACGTAGGACGTTCTGAATTCCATTACCACTCTTCAACCATGCAGCTATCCTGACACTACTTAATTGCTTCTCTTTATGGTAATAGTAAACACTTCGCAGTTTCTTCGTGTGGGATGAAGTTAAACGAGGTAGGTAAATGAATAAACAAACAAATTCAGTTTTATTGACAAAAAAAATCATTTTTCTATAATCTTTAATCTGCAATTAAAAAAAATGGCCCACAACATCCAGTTGTTCCGAGCGTGGTGAGTGAGCGGTTAACGCTCTGGCCTCGCATCCGGGAGGACGCCGCACAGTGTGATATTTTCTAAATCTAGAGGGACAAAACTCAGTTTTGATAATAGTCTACGCAAGGAAAATAGTTATTTATATTCAAAGTATATAAACCATATTACTCGGAACAAAGGTTTATTTTCCACAAATTCACGCCTAACAATAGAAAAAATAGTTTGAACAATGGGATTCCTGTGATCCATGGATCAAGCGCTCCAGTCGGCTGCGCCATTCCACTGAGCTTGGTCGATGATTATGCTGTGTTTCTGCGTGTTAGAAGTGATTTGTGTGTTGCTATTGCTTTTGGCGAGCCTCAAGGTAAGTTTACGCATGATTTTTCCGTGATACAATAGCATCATTAAAACAGAGCGAGATTATTTTTAATAAAAAAAAAAAACTACTGAGCCAATTACATGTTGAGTGTTAGTTCATTATACCACATTGTACCGATCTCTTACTATATTAATATGAAAGAGCTGCTTACTAGCTACAAGAAATACCTCCATTCGTTTGCACATATTTGCAACAGCAATACAACTTTTCTTTATAATCAGCATCACTGCACAAATTTCGCGTCGAGAATTTTTCGACGTATGGTTTGCTAACGCAAAACAATCAATTTAAAGATAAATGAGTCTCAAATTGAAGCTGTTACATTTTTAAGCTGTGCAGAATAAAAGTCAGGGGTTTTTCTACAGCCAGTCCCACAAATAAGGCATCTATTTTCTATTTTTTACTGCTGTAGGCTTTTACAAGTTGTTCTCTATTTTGTATTCAAAATCAAAATTTCATTAATAACAAGAAATGACCAGAAACAAATAATAAAAATAGTTGAAAACTTGGATAATAGAAAATGCTCCATTTCCAGCCGCAGCGTTTACAGACGTATGACGTCACTCAAGCAACCACCAATTCTAGAGCGTTTTCTGTCACGTGACCAGGGGTGACAAAAGTATAATTTTTATTTCGCTTTTTTATTAAAAATAATCCACTTTTCTTTTCAAAATTGAAAAAAATTAGCCATTATTCTACGAGAATGAGTTCAATTTATATTACTTTTTTAATACTATCAAATAGCCTATTACTAAAGCAACAAGAAGAGTTAACGAGAATGTATAAAAAAGAATTGTGTTTTAGTCATTATATCGGTCAAAGGTTAAAAGGAAGTCATATAAAAATTGCAACAATTTCATTTTTTCAACAAGTTTACTTCTAATTCATTGATATAAGTACATTTGGATTATGGGAACTGTAAAGTTACTACTGTACTGGGACGAGGGTCAAGGAAATGCCAAATTGGCATCGCTTCGCATTCCTTCTTTCCCTTTCCTCTAATGACAGTTGAGATTGGTAAAAATCAAACTCTCCCACAGTATGGTGTATTACTCACCCGTGAATGCCCCCTTGGGCACCTTGTAACAGTTCTGAGCCGAGGCGATCACATTCGTCGGCAGACGGTTGTTCACGTAGTCCAGGTAGAGTGCAGGAACTCCTACGATCACCTCTGAAACAAACAGCCAAGTGGGCATCAATAAAATGTTTCAGATTCTGTGCAAACTTGTCGAACACAAAACTAGTCTCACTTTCAAATATATGCATTTATCCAGCAATATAAGAGAATTAACCTAGTAAACTCAAAAGGATTACTTTCGCACACATTTCTAGGAACATTCAAGGAAAATACAAAAGTGAGCTTTAGAAATAAAAGGTGCTGGAAATTTAAGGACTCTCGTGTATTTGATAAATTTGTTGAACTGACTGTCAACATACATTCTGAATTAATTATGAAAACAATTATAGGCAATTAATTAAAAATTGTCAATACCTTTCAAATATATGGGAAATCTGATTAGAAAATATACACAGTATGCAACAACACTGAAAGTATTGAAGTCAATAACCCTTTCAGACTCGAAATATGAAAATTTAATTTTTTTGAATTTTCTGCGTTTATTACATCATTGTGAAAATTATTTGTTACATACAATACTTTAACAAATACAGGGTGGTTTCAAATGGAGCCACTGTGCACAAAATTACTTCTGGTGGAAAGGTAAAAAGCAGTTCCTTTCTGCAGATAGGCATAGAGCTACTTGGCAGAGTGTACATGTCCATCTGCTTCTATGTGGTTCTTTCTTTGTGCTACAGTGTACACAGCGTCTTGGTGGCCCATGTGTTGGAAGATGCTTTGCTTCTGTTGTACGTTTTTCACCTGGAACAAAGTTTTAAATTTATAAATTTTTTTTGCTGATGGTTCTGATGATGTACTTGGGCGGCCAACACTTTCTTTGAAAATACTGCTGCCTACCAGGCCTGTTGCAACACGCCGACGAAAATCCTTCAACACATTTTTTTCCACTGTATTACTTAGACGAAATAAAATAAATGCATTTCCAATAGAAATGTCAACCATATACCAGAACAGTCTTAGCCACCATCTTCTAGACTTTCTGTCAATTGCATAAAAACTGTTCATCATATCTGCCTTATCTACACATCCCATATTTGAATTGTAAGATTTTACTATTTTTTGGCAAGATACTATTGTAATTATGCCATCCTTTTTCTTACGACTGACATCCTCCATAGTTACAGGTGAGTACATTGTAGACAGCAATATGACTGAACGTTTGTCCTTCCACTTTATGCATGCAATACCATCAGAACGAACTAACCAGTCACATTCTCTTCTTTGCAGCTCCTTGTCTGGTTTCAACAGAGGAAGTCCTTTTCTGTGGGATCGAATTGTTCCACAGGCTAGAAGTTTGTCATGTTTCAGTTTCTGTAGATAGCCATGTTGCCCTTACAGCTGCAGTGGTTTCAAATGGAACCACCAGAATAATTACGAAAATAAATAAATATATTTAATTACTAATGCAGTAGATACAATATGAAAGTGAATAGGATAGTATTCTGACCCTAATCCATGTACAAAACATACCTTACTGAGATGAATTCAGTCACAGTTTGAAAACAAAGAGGAACATCCACCACATACAAAAATGGCTATTACACTTGCTCTGCTAATGGCTAACTTGGAGACCATCAGACCTGTTCAGAACAGATTTCAATCCCCCGAGTATATGTTGAAGGGTATTTACTCCAAATGTGTGTGTTACAATTATTTCTTCAAAATGAGCCCTGGGTATCGACAAATCAACACGGATTTCGGAAGAAAAGATCATGTGAAACACAGCTGGCCCTATTTACACACGATGTAATGAAAGTTATTGATGCAGGTTCACAAGTAGATGCAATTTTTATAGATTTTCAGAAAGCCTTTGACTCTGTGCCACACAACCGCCTTTTAGCGAAGCTTCGAGCGTACGGTATATCGGATCAGCTTTGTGAATGGACAAAGGATTTTCTAACTGGTCGGTCGCAGTATGTTGTCGTTGAAGGAGAAAGTTCTTCAAATCTAGATGTCACATCGGGTGTACCTCAAGGAAGTGTAATAGGACCACTTCTTTTTTAAATTTTTATAAACGATCTCGGAGACAAAGTGAAAAGCCTTTTTAGATTGTTTGCTGATGATGCGGTTATTTACAGGGAAGTAAGGAATTTGGCCGATTGTTTTGCAATTCAGCGTTATCTGGATGTTATTTTGGCATGGTGCGCTGAGTGGCAACTCACACTAAATTGTAAAAAGTGTAAGACAATGAGCATAACTAACAAAAAGAATCCAATTGTTCAGAAATACGAGGTAAACAGTTCAGTTATTGATGTGGTCGATTCTATGAAATATTTGGGAGTAACTGTACAAAGGAACATGAAATGGGACTTACATATTAATACGTTGGTAGGTAGAGCTAATTCTAGGCTGCGGTTCCTAGGTCGAATTTTGAAAAATTGTAATGAACAAACAAAGGAGATAGCGTACAAATCTCTTGTGCGTCCACATTTGGACTATTGTTGTGCCATTTGGGATCCGTTTCGTAAGGGGCTGATTGAGAGTACAGAGAAGAGCCGCTCGATTCGTGACCGCTTGCTACAGTCCTTATGAAAGCGTTACAGAACTGATTAGTAAACTAGGCTGGGAGTCTCTCGTAGATAGACGACGCACGTTTCGTATAAACTTATTGGTAAACATGCGTACTCCCACATTCACTTACGAGTGTAGTGAAATACTTCGTCCACCAATCTATTTGGGTCGGCATGACAGGAAAGATAAAATTACAGAAATAAGGTGCCGCACTGATTCTTATATGAATTCCTTTTTTCCTCGTACCATTAGGGATTGGAATGCACAACAAAAAGATTAGGTTTGGTGCTGAGCACCCTCTGCCACCCACAGTTTGTGATTTGCAGAGTATATATGTAGATGAAACATATGTAAAAATCTTTTAAATATTATAATTTTAGTACACCGTTTAAAAGCTTCAGTGTGGTTTATGCGGTAAGGTGCTAACTTCCCATTTTGCGAACCCGGGTTCAAATCCCCTATACTGCCAAATATTTTTATTTCTTTTTTTTATGCAGTAATCATTGAGCATTGATTTTATTTCATTTAAAATTCATTTATGAATTTTTATTATGCGAAATAACTTTTAAAACAAAATATTACAGAATATACAGTCCCAACTTTTTTTTAGAAAATCATTATTTCATTGTTTATTGTTTATGTGTTTTTTTTTAATGAAACAGGTATATTTCATGTTCATCGTTTCTATACTTGTATCTCTACAATAGGCTATTTGACAATATTTAAAAAATATTATAGATTGAACTCATTCTCATAGATTAATGCTTCAGGAAGCTAATTTTTTAAAGTGTGAAAAGAAAAGTGGAATATTTTTAACAAAAAAGCGAAATAAAAATTATACTTTTCTTACCTCTGGTCACGTGACAGAAAACGCTCTAGGATTGGTGGTCGCTTGAGTGACGTCACACGTCTGTAAACGCTGCGGCTAGGAATGGAGCGTTTCCTATTATCCAAGTTTTCAACTATTTTTATTGTTTGTCGCTGGTCATTTCTTGTTATTAATGAAATTTCATTTTGAATACAAAATCGAAAACATTATGTAAAGCCTACAGCGGAAAAATAACGAAAATAGACGCCTGATTTGTGGGGCTGGCTATAGAAAAAAAACCTGACTTTTATTCTACTGAGCTTAAAAATGTAACAGCTTCTATTTGAGACTCATTTATATTTAAGTTGAAAGTTAGAGATTGATTGTTGTGCGTTAGCAAACCATAGTCGAAAAATTCTGTACGCGAAATTTGTGCAGTCATGCTGAAAATAAAGAAAAGTTGTATGGGTGTCGCAAATATGTGCAAACAAATTAAGGTATTTCTTGTAGCTAATAAGCAGCTCTTTCAAATTAATATAGTAAGAGATCGGTATAATGTGGTATAATGAACTAAAACTAAACATGAAATTGGCTAGTAGTTTTTTTTTTAATTAAAAATAATCTCGTTCTGTTTTAATGATGCTATTGTATCACGGAAAAATCATGCGTAAACTTACCTTGAAGCTCGCCAAAATCAATAGCAACACACAAATCACTACTAACACGCAGAAATACAGCGTAATCATCGACCAAACTCAATGGATTATCGCGGCAGACTGAAGCGCTTGTTCGGCAGATCACAGGAAGCCCATTGTTCAAACTATTTTTTCTATTGTTAGGCGTGAATTCGTTGAAAATAAACTTTTGTTCCGAGTAGTATGGTTCATCTACTTTGAATATAAATAACAACTGGATGTTGTGGGTAATTTTTCTTAATTGCAGATTAAAGATTATGGATAAATAATATTTTTTTGTCAATAATACTTAATTTGTTTGTTTATTCATTTACCTACCTCGTTTCACTTCATATCACGTGAAGAAACTGTGAAGTGTTCACTATTAACATAAAGAGAAGCAATTAAGAAGTAGTGTCAGGATAGCTGCGTGATTGAAGAGTGGTAATGGAATTCAGAACGTCCTACGTTCGAAGAACCTTGGTTGGGATAATATTTTTTGTGTGAATTTTTTTCGGTTTTTGTTTGCTGTTTTTTGCACTACCATGTTTTTATTTGAAGAATTCATAATAGTTGCTAAGCGTCATGCAAGTGTTTGAAACAAATTGCTACCATACATGAAAAGTTTTAATTTTGAAACTTACCAGAGAGAGAGAAAATCATGTAAAAAATATAGGTGCACGGCCGTGAACAATGGAATTTATTTTAGAAGTGACATCACATGTAGAAATTTCATGCTAATCTTGCAACAGTTCCGGAACGCTTTGTGTCCTTTTCGTTGGAATTTTTACGTGATGATACAACTGTACGTTACCTTCCTGATATAACTGCGTCTATTAGGCGATATTTACTTTTAATGTGCAAGTCATTTTCATTAAAAAAAACTCTTTTTCGGTGTGCAAGTAACGTCCAATTTCCTTTTTGAAATCTTCTTTGGTTGTTTCAAATGGTTGTGATTCGCTTGTTATCCAAAAATTTGTGAAGCCTTCAGAAAAAAGAAAAGAAAAATTAAATTGATTTTCTGGTGGATTTTCGGGAAAAATGATTATGCAATGCAACCAACAGCAACTAGTATCCAAAGAAAATGACAAAAGAAAAGCAACTGAAAATATTCCGAAGCGAGGATCGAACCTCAGGACCAACCCTAATAATTCTCGCCTTAAACAACGTATTACATTTACTCTACGAAATTGCGGTGTAAATGTTTCTATAGCTAGGCCCACAAATAAGGCGTCTACTTTCAATATTTTTCCGCTGTAGGCTTTTCCAAATTGTTTTCGATTTTATATTCAAAACGAACCTTCATTAATAACAAGAAATAACCAGCAACAAACAATAAAAAATAGTTGAAAACTTGGTTAATAGGAAACGCTCCATTCCCAGCGGCAGCGTTTACAGACGGGTGACGTCACGACTACCGTTGCACGCGCCAGGCAGCAAATGAGCCTTTTGGCGGGCTTTTAAATTCTTTAAATTTTAACTTTGAATTTTTCGCAAAATAATGCACTTTTGTCATAATATCTCTTCACTCGGTGAATAAGGTGTACCAATAAACAATTTAAAACCATTTTCAAGAAGTAGTCAAATACCCTATTAATATCGTAAAGTAAATATATTACAGTCATAAGGTCGGGGTTTTTCTCCCCTACCACAGTTATACTTATTTCTGTGCAGTGGTGGTAGCATGTAAATGTTTGAAACTAACATAATGTCTGTTATTTCCCATAATAAAAAATTCGTAAATGAATTTTAAATGAAATAAAATCAATGCTCAATGATTACTGAATATAAAAAAAGAAATAAAAATATTAGTCAGTATGGGGATTTGAACCCAGGTTCGCGCCTTACCGCATACACCACACTGAAGCTTTAAAACAATGAACTAAAATTATAATATTTAAACGTTATTTACATATGTTTCCGTGTCAATTTCTTGATACCTAGGGCTCATTTTGAAGAAATAATTGTAACACAGACATATGGAGTAATACCCTTCAACATATACTAGCGGGATCGAAATCCATTCTGAACAGGTCTGATGGTTCCCAAGTAAGATTCAAAACATATGAAGCAGTTCAAGCTGCAGCTCACAGAGGGCAGCAGCTACTGGGCACGTGAAGGGTGTCTTCAAATGTAGCCACCGTGCTCATGCCAAGAAAGGAGAAAATCGTAGGTGGTTTCAAATGCAACCACCTCGTCTGAAAGGGATAAAGAGGTGTTACGGCAATATTACAGAAATAATTTGCTGAAACCTTTGAGGATTATCAACTGCCTAGTCATGAATGTGCATTACCCATCACTGTATTTAATTACTTCAGGAGGTATCTCATATATGAAATTTTACGACTAAGCATGTGACGCAAACAGACTACTGGAAAATCCTACTAATTCTCTCTGCTCAGTACAATTTAATTCTTATTGTAGTTCTGTTTAAGAGCTTTTGGAAATAAAGGAGACCAATAATGAGACTTTCATGAAACTAAGTTGGGCAGCTTTTTTTTTTTTTTTTCCTCTTGAATCACCCATCTTTGGGGTATGTCAGATCAATCACTTCTTGGATGCTTGCGTTTTCTTCTTCTCCCAGTATTTCTTCATTCTATCTGATCTCTTCCTTCTTTCCTCTTCTGATATTTGAATCGGTTTTCTGGTGTTTATCGCAACTTGGAACCTCTTACTTTTGTCTTTGGTCACGGTCTTGGCTGTACCATTCTTTAACATCACTTCGGTAATCTGGAGTTCTCTCAGATCCTTTTCCACTTCCTTAAACCAGTTGGGCTTAGTCTTTTTTTATAAAAGAAGTCACAAGATTTTTTTTGTTAGTCTGTTAGGATTCATTCGGAATATGTGTCCATAGAAATCAATCCTTTTTTTTCTCATGGTTTCGGAGAGTCTCTCGCACTTTGCGTAGAGGGCTTCGTTTCTGTAGAAAACTTGTTTGTTATTCTGGAATTTGGGACCCATGATCTTCCTCAAAATTTTCCTCTCTTTGATTTCCAATTTCTCCATTTGTCCTTTCCTCCCCATGACTAGTGTCTCTGCTGCATAGAGTGCTTCCGGCTTAATTACTGTGTTCTAATGTCTTATCTTTGTGTTCCAAGAGAGGCTTTTCTAATTGTAAGTGTTTTTGGTCTTCTGGAAGGCTAATTCCATTTTGGTCCTTCTCGCTTCCATTGTTTTACCTTCCAGGTTGTTCCATTCAATCCATTCCCCTAGGTACTTGAAACTCCTAACCACCTCTATTTTATGAGCTCCTACTCGGACTCTCTTAGGAGTGTCTGGTATATTTGTCATAATCTTTGTTTTTTCGAAAGAAATCTTAAGTCCTATGGGCAGCTTTTATTGAAATTAAAATTCATTTTCTTAATAAGCTGTACAAAACTTACTGCTGCAGACATTAAAAGTTTCG
>JARYHS010007075.1:10457054-10479055 GCA_031002005.1 Vandiemenella viatica
ATACGTAAAATGAGGGTCCCATACTACACTACCATATTCGAGCAATGGTCTCACCAAAGTTTTGTAACCCAATTCCTTGAATTCTCTCGTACATCCCCTCATCACTCTCTCCAACAAGTGCAGAACTTTGAAACCTTTTCCTACCAACTGTCTTATGTGTCCTGCGCAGTTAAGTTTGTTATCAAAAGAAATTCCAAGATATTTACATTTCGAGTCTTCAGCAAGCAATTCTTTCCCCACCTTATATTCATAATTAACGTTTTGTTTTTTATTTGTGTATCTAATAAGCTGACTCTTCTTTGCATTTATCTTTATTCCATGTTTACCAACCCAATTAGATATCCTGTCCAGATCACCCTGCAACTGTTTACAATCCTCTATCGTTTTGATTCTTTTATACAGCGTTATGTCATCTGCAAACAATCTAATTTCAGATAGTAAACAATCAGCACAATTATTCATTAGAATAATGTATAGCAATGGTCCCAATACGCTACCCTGTGGTACACCCATTTTTACTTCAACTTCTTTTGATACTACATCATCTTTGGTAACTTTGATACTAACCTAATGTAGCTGCAACTTTTGCTGACACAGTGTTATCTAAACATTAGATTGTGACCACTGTCGGAGAGTAACGTTGATTATTTCAGGACACGGCGGGCCAGGAGCGGTTCCGGACGCTGACTCCCAGCTATTACCGCGACGCCCAGGGTGCGATACTGGTGTACGACGTGACCAACCGTCGCACCTTCGAGAAACTGGAAACGTGGCTGGACGAGCTCGACACCTACTCCACCAAGCCTAACATCGTCAAGATGGTCGTCGGCAACAAGATAGACAAGGTGAGCACATTCAGATTAACCTTTTCCTCCTCGTATCTTACTTCCACTTCAGATATTCCTAAATCTGTCATTCTCTTCAAACTCTATAATCAAGAAGTCTTAAAATTTGACTTGCCGTTTGATATGTAATTTTTATTTTTTCTTCTAAATTTCTGCCATGAACTCTTATTTAGCTCAATCTTCACTTTTGCAATGAAGCTGTGTTAGGATCCAAATCCATACTGAGGTACGTATCGGCTTGTACACCTAAACTTGAGTTCTTCCCAAAATGCTACGAAAAGTCAGAGAAAAGTTCTATTACCGTGAAAACCTTGAAGAATGCTAACTGTAATGATAAAGACGGTTGCCACTCACAGAATTAACCTCCTGTAAGAAAGGTACTAAAATAGAAATGAAAGTTGAAGTCAGAATCACCAAAGAATATATTCTTGAAAATTCACTGAGTTTACAGAAAATGTCACAGTTAGCTTTGGCAATCGGAGTAAATCAT
The DNA here is from genome assembly GCA_031002005.1 of Vandiemenella viatica. Taxonomy (NCBI): domain Eukaryota; kingdom Metazoa; phylum Arthropoda; class Insecta; order Orthoptera; family Morabidae; genus Vandiemenella; species Vandiemenella viatica. The sequence goes on from JARYHS010007075.1 coordinate 10,458,390, forward strand.
CACGCCGAAGATCACAAGTCATGAAACAGAACAGACCGCTCCACCCCGAAATGAAAGTAAGAGTTCACATTGATGAATCACATGGTGGAAAATTTCAAAGTTCTACCGTTGGTACCACCGATACGAGCTGCCATCATGGTTCCGGCTACCCATGAACGCCCGCGCGCGACCAAACTGCAAAATTCGTTTTGACACTGTGCGTGTCTACTCAACTCGTGTCTACTCAACTCGTGACTTCCTATAAGTGTGTGTTAAGCAACTCCAGGACCTACCTTTATAGAAAATGCCTAAACTGCGATGATCAAGAGCTGTACTTAATTATTTTTTCGAGCTGAGGGCTTCCAGAAAATCATGAAATGTAAAGCGTTGTGCTGTGCGTGGTTTTGTTCTCAGAGCTTCCAGACCGGTGTAAATGATTTATGAAGTTTGATGAATAGGAAAGCTAGCCGACTTTAAAACTGTGAAACGTCACGTCCGGAATATGAATTTGCTAAAGTTTAAAATATCAAGTTTAGACTATTTTCAAACTATTCTCCTGTCCCTGCTGATTCCCAGGATATAAAAATCTTTTAAAACGGTTAAGTCTATCGAAAGTTATGGAATTTCTAAAATTTGGTAGTTTAACAGCATTACTCAATTTTATCCACTTTTTATTTACAGCTTGTTTCTGCCTGAGACTATTTTTATTCCTTTATTTATTTTGAGTGTTTTAGAAAAGTTTTTAGTTCGTGAAATATGTTTGCCAGACCGAAATGCTGTATACTAGTGAGCGTTACTGCGTAGTAGGATTACGATTTTTAACTTATTTGTATCTTTATTTACCGGTTAATGGCTATTGGAAAGTTAAAGAATATTGAATGATATGTTATTTAAGTATTGTTAAATTTACTTTTGAAGCTCTGAAATTACTTGGCTGGACTGAAACATTTTATTGAAATTGGCACATGGTGTAATGTTTTAAAAATCATATTTACTGCTTTAAACCTGTCGGAAACTTTGAGTTATTGGTGAATTTAATATAAAACGGTGAAATTATTATTATGAACGTGCTTTACTGTGTCGAGATGTGTGGAATATCAGTGATATGGTTGCTTAACTAACTCTGTTTACTTGCACTTATGGAAACCTATGGATTACGCTCATTTAGGTAAGTTTTAAAATTTATATTTTATTAGAAACTGCTTATTTATTATTATGATGTCCTATTTATTTACTTTTCTAAACCTGAAGTGTTGCTGTCTCGATTTTAAACTGCGGTATCATGTATCCAATGTTAACCTAAACTTCGCCGGATTTTAACCAAATATTGCAAATAAGGAGTAAGGTAGCTTACAGCTGGCTGTCTGTAATTTTGATTACTTTATTGCCTTGTCCTCTCATTATTTCATTTTTAAAACTGTAAAATGTGCTTAATTTTGATAATTTGGTATTTATTGTATTGCTGATAATACTACTATTATATAATGACAAATATTTTCATGGGACCATTAAATGTTTCTCTATCCTTGTTTGAAATCATAACATTTCTTCCTGGTCCATTATTGTTGTAAGCAAGTCTGCTGATAGTACACTGTATCCCATGTAGCTCTGACCTTCAGTAATAACTTTCTCATATACTGTCTGCTTGGTTTAAATCTCAGAATCTTTATACTTAACAGCAGGGCCGCCGTAAGCGGGCGTGCAAGGCGTGCACGTCGAGGGGGGCGGCAAAACGAGTGATCGACAGTCGCTGCCCCGCACTAGTTGCCACTCCATTGTCACCGCGACGAAATTTTGCAGTGTATTATGTAGCGGGCGACCTTTTTTTTTAGCTCAACAGCTGCTTCGGGCGGTCGGTGACACTCGGGATGGCAACAATGGGGGCGGCCAAAAATGTTCAAAGGGACGGCAATCTCACAGTTTTTTGACTGGGTTCGAAAATTTCCGAGATCCACCACTGGCTGTAGTTAGACAGGGGGCGGCATAATCGGTATTGCACGCGGGCGCTCAACCAGCTAGCGGCGGGCCTGCTTAACAGTATCATATGATTCATAAAGCTGGAGTTACTCTAGTCAAAATATTTCACGACCTTAACAATAATTACCTTTACTTGAAGTGGCATAATTTATCACGACATATGCAGCAGTGCTGTAAGTACTTGTATAACTCCATCATACATAAAAAATCTTCCTCTGCCATCTCAAACCATCATTCCTACGTCCTGTTTCTCTAAAAACCCCTGTTATCGTTCACTTTTACTGACAGTAATCTGACCTGGGCACGCGGGGAGAGCAACCTTCCGAGTTTCCTTGCCAACTTATTCTGTAATTTGGAATTGTGGTGCATAGAAATTTAATATGATTGAGGATTTCAGGTTGCCAAATAAGTATTACAGGCCTTTAGAAAACTTAACTTCCTCAACTTTGATGATAAGGTTACTTTAAACAAGAAAGCATAAGCTGCCTTTTACTTCACCTTTACTACAGTAACCCTTTGAAAACAAACATCAGGCTCTTTAGTGAGGCACGTTAGATGACAAAATTTACGTAGCAGTCTCCAGGCAATATTATGTGGCCATTGATAGATAAACATTTCATGAATCGTAAAGAAAATCCTCGACATGAACTAAGTCGCTGCCACCCGTTTTCAGAACACTAAATAATCCCAAACAACCAGTTATCATTAAAACAATGAAAACTTGCTTGAAACCACTTGCAACTAAAGGGAAACGATCTTGCATGAAATTCAATCAAATTTACAGCTGCATTGTACTGAAATTAAATAATTTCAGCACAACATAGCTTATTAATGTGTTTTCAATTAAAATGCCAGGTATAGCAATCAGTTTATGATATTTTAAAATCTGTCACACTCATTCGGAAGAATTTCATGGGATTGTAAACTGATATAACCTCCTGTCTGATATAATATACTTAAGCTTGCAACCTAACTAAAATGTTGCATTCCTGGAAAATTTCATAGGTTCAGGCCTTCATTTTTAGCCGACTTCAGTAACATGGCAAGCTGCCTCCATTGTCATAGAAATGGAAGAAAACAAATGCCAAATGTCTTCCCTGATCCTGCACCTGTCCTGTGCAATGCTTATTTAACACTAGCTGACCCGGCAATGCTTCACTATTGCTGGACTTGAGTAGGAACATAGATTATATGAAAAAATATTTACATATAAATTTTAAACTGCTGTTTCGTTCATTTTCAGTTGGAAAGGGTGAGAGGGGATGTGCTTAGGAAAACATATGCAGGCAGTATTTTTCTGTTTGTTTTAAAGTATAAGTGTACAAATTCTTATCTAAATCGGATAAAAAATGTGGTTTGCCTAAATTATGGGGTAAAAAAGTAATGGGGTTGGAAATGGGGAGAGGGGATGAATATTCGGAAACCATACGTAGGCAGTATTTTTCTGTTTGTTTTAAAGTATAAGTGTACAAATTCCTATCTAAATCGGATAAAAAATGTGGTATTGCCTAAATTATGGGGGTGGAAAGGGGGCGAGGGGATTAATATTCGGAAACCGTACGTAGGCAGTATTTTTCTGTTTGTTTTAAAGTATAAGCGTAGAAATTCTTATCTAAATCGGATAAAAAATGTGCTTTGCCTAAATTATGGGGTGAAAACGTAATGGGGTTGGAAAGGGGGAGAGGGGATGAATATTCGGAAACCTTACGTAGGCAGTATTTTTCTGTTGGTTTTAAAGTATAAGTGTACAAATTCCTATCTAAATCGGATAAAAAATGTGGTATTGCCTAAATTATGGGGGTGGAAAGGGGGCGAGGGGATTAATATTCGGAAACCGTATGTAGGCAGTATTTTTATGTTTGTTTTAAAGTATAAGTGTACAAATTCCTATCTAAATCGGATAAAAAATGTGGTTTTGCCTAAATTATGGGGTGTTATAGGGAATATTGGGTGACTTTTTGGATTTTTTTTTTTTTCACAGGAACCTTTGCAGACGCTCACTCGAAAACTCTCCAAAGTTTCATTGCAATCTGATAAATGGTATAGGAATGCATAGAAGACGAACAAAGCCACAAACATTGATTTTTATACATAAGATATTGATCGCTGGCTGTGCTAAATGCAAAAATAGAGAGTGTTTAGCAGATTTGGAGTGAAAAGCATTTTCAGACACCTCCCTCCCCCAAAGATTATAAACTTGGTTGTAGGCATGAAGAATGGCCTGATACCACGAGCCCTGTATGTGTCAAGGACAAACCCAGTATCATGTTTAGTGGTATGTGGAGCATGTGAGAAAAGTTTGTCCGTGCCCGGAGGAAGAATCGGTGGTGGCTTAACACAATATCGTGGAGAAGCATATATTTAAATTTGCAGAAGTTAAGATTTTAGTGTGGGCAAACACTTTCGGGATATCGTCTCAGAAGCTATTGGTATCAGAGCAGTTAACAAGTGCGTATACACGTACACACCAAACTGCCGGTTAGAACACGTAGCGTGAGGTTGGAGCGTTCACTCCTGGAGCATGTTACGAAAAATACTCGACACTCCAGTCGCGTGTGCCAAGACTTCAGGTAGGAACATATACGCCAAAAATGTCCGCATAAATGCAATTTCCAAGAGTTTTGGCACGGTGCGTGGTTTTTCCACTGGGTTGGAATGTTTCCTAGACGCTCCATTCAGTTTTCACATCACTGTTGTTTCCGGAGATGTAGCTGTATTTATTAGTGAGAGTAACATGTTTGTAAATGAAATCAAAGAAACAGAGCAATATCATGTGGTGCTTTATACATTTTTTTCCAGTGCAGAAGGAACTATAAAAATAAAATTATTGCTTTTTAAGTAGAGATCACAGTGGGCATATGCTCCTTTTGAAAGACTTTAGGAAGTTACCAAATTTCGTAAATGATTTGTAATTGGGTAGTTTGATTGTATTTTATAGTCGCTAGTTCCAAACATAATAAAACAAAACATAAATGTTCAGCTGCAAGACAGAACATAACCGTAGAAGAACGTTTGGTCGATATGTTTTTTTTGCAACTGCACAATTTCCATAAGATCTGAAATTTTCAACTAGTGTTTCTACACTGTCTCTTGTAAAATTATACATGAAATATGCTTCTGTTACCACACTGCAAGCTTCACCAAAAAATTCAGACTTAAGCCTATTTGTTTTATTCTGCTTTTGATTTCTGATATCAGGTAAATGTTAAAAAAAATCAATATTTTCTCTTCTCCTGCAGAACCAGTCTGTTGCTTTCTCAGTTTTCTTCTGAAGGCTTCCCATATTCCTAGAATTTTTAAGTAACGAAATCTTTTCTTGCACAAGCATTTACCCTGCAGAACTCTACTGATTTGTCATATGAACGACATTTGATACTTTGATTTTAGCTGGATCTCATTTTCTTCTAACAATTTTTTTTTAATTTTTTTTTTTTTTTTTTTTTTTTTTTTTTTTTTTTTTTTTTTTTTTTTTGTTTGTTCTGCCTACCTTTTAACCTAACAACAACCGGAATCAGTTCTAACAAACAGTTCAGGCCTCATTGAAGTGAGGCTAAGTTGCCAACATCATCAAACATCAGTGTGACTCAAAAGTCAATTAAAGTTCGACTGTGAGTTGTTATGTTTTAAATAACATTTTCTCTGAAAATAAGATAGGATAGGGAAAATAAACAGTTACCCATCACTTACCACAGATGTAGGCAGGAGGGCGAAACACGTAAAAACACAAAAACAAACGAATTGCACAATATTTTGACTTTAGTCTTAGTCATGTGGGAGGCGAGACATATGGCAGGTGGCGGGTTGGGATGTGACCACATCTTTCCCCCTGCCATATGTCTCGCTCCACATGACTAAGACTAAAGTCGAAATATTGTGCAATTCGTTTGTTTTTGTGTTTTTACGTGTCTCGCCCTCCTGCCTTCATCTGTGGTAAGTGACGGGTAACTGTTTATTTTCCCTATCCTATCTTATTTTCAGTGCCTCTTGGCAGTTTCTTTGTTTCCTTTATCCAAAAACATTTTCTCTTGAATGTAACTGTTTAAAGTTACCATGGAAAAACTTAGATATAAACAGTGAGGTCCAGCTTATTTCAAAGTACCCGACTTAACACTGTACAAACTGAAAACTCTTGCAGGATTCTACAAATTCTTCTAAATTGTCTCGTGATCACATTTTCTAGTTTCATATTTGTATACATTAATACAGTCTGCATGAAGTAACCAAGAACACCAAACAAAAAACGAACGAGTATTGACGCATCAAACGTGCCGAGTTTCTCAGACCCCCGAGAATTTACATTGAAAGGATTGATACACACCTGGAGCGTACACTGTGCGTGTAAACGGGCCTAATCACTTTGCTTAGTGCAGTCTGGAGCAGTGCGCAGGGCTGAGGCAGTCTCACCGCTGAGGTTCGACATTTGATTCTGTGGCAGAGCTGAATCTAGCTGCCGCACGGTGGTTCGGGATTGGAAAATAGTGGACATTCGAACTAAAGTCATAATATCGAGCCAAAAAAAATGTGATTTATATAGCATTTGTTGTGCTGATCAAAACTTGGTATTTTCAATTTTTGACAAAAATGAGTCCGTCACCCTTAATATAAATAGATAAATAAAAATTATAAAAAAATGTATGGGTGAAAATCTATTTTATTTTATTGTCATGGCCATATATCAAAGTGTCAAAGTCAAACCTTATGCAATTGTAAGTACCTATCCTTCTTCCTATTACAACATAATACTTTCTTGCATATCCTTGCTGCTTTGACTACAGGGCGTAAAAGAATTTCGGCGATTATAATATAGTGGACATTCGAACTAAAGTCATAATATCGATCAAAAAAAAATTGATTTAGATAGCATTTGTTGTGCTGATCAAAACTTATTATCTTAAATTTTTGATAAAAATGAGTCCTTCCCCCTTAAAATAAATAAATAAACAAAAATTATAAGAAAATGTATGGGTGAAAATCTATTTTATTTTATTGTCATGGCCATATATCAAAGTATCAAAGTCAAACCTTATGCAATTGTAAGTACCTATCCTTCTTAATATTACAACATAAAACTTTCTTGCATATCCTTGCCGCTTTGACTACAGGGCGTATATGAAGTTATATATGTTCAATTTCTTGGAGTTTTTCGATATAAATAAATTTAATTCTTAAGAATATACGATTCTAGCACAAATATTATCTTTTTTCTTGTGTCCTAACTAAAATATTTATATTACATTATATTATTAAATTCAACATATATAACTTCATTTACGTCCTGTAGTCAAAGCGGCAAGGATATGCAAGAAAGTTTTATGTTGTAATATGAAGAAGGATAGGTACTTACAATTGCACAAGGTTTGACTTTGACACTTTGATATATGGCCATGACAAAAAAAAAAGATTTTTGGCCATACATTTTCTTATAATTTTTTATTAAAAAAAAAAAAAAAGGAGAAGGACTCATTTTTGTCAAAAATTGAACATAACAAGTTTTGATCAGCACAACAAATGCTATCAAACTCAATTTTTTTTTTTTTTGGATCGATATTATGACTTTAGTTCGAATGTCCACTATTTTCCAGGCTCGAACCACTGTGTGTTGCTTCAGGCAGTTGAAAATGAAGCAGTTGCATTTCGAAATGTCCAAAGTGCTACATTTTGACACAGCTGCAAGCTCGTTTGACTAGAATAAGTGAATTATGATTATTATTTTACTTTAAACAAACTAAATTAGTTGATGGGAGTGTAATGAAAAGGAAATTAGGTTATAGCTGTACTCCTAACTTCAATTGATCCCACAACTAGTCTGGAAGTTTAGTGATTAATGTTCACACATTCAGAATTCATGGTCTCCAGTTCAAAACCCGGTCTGGTTAGGAATTATATGTTATTATTATTATTATTATTACTCCGCAATTCACTAAAAGTGTGTGGCGGAGGGTGCATTGCACCTATCGAAAAGGGTTATGGTTTGGAAGGGTTGTAAGGGATATGGCAGGAGGCGCCCTTGGGCTATTGTGAGGAACCATCCCCGCATTCGCATGAAGTGTTCTGGGAAAACCATGGAAAACCCAGATCAGGATGGCTGGAGTGCTTTATCGAAAGCTACTCCTGTCGGATTTTAAGTTTACTCACCCGGTAAATCCTTTCTATTCCATTCCCTAATCGCTCGTGGGAAAAATGAGTACAGAAATGAATTGGTCCTGGCCCTGATTTCTCTTATTTTCGTGGTCATTTCGACATATGAATGTTACTGGTAGCAAAATTTGCTGGCTGTCATTCCGAAATACGTCTGTCATGAATTTTTCAATTAGCTTCCGTCGAGAGCAACGCCTTCGGTGTTCCAGATCTTCCTAACCTAACTCCTTCAACATCGCACTTACGCTTTCCCTCCAACTATATATACCTGTCACGAATCGGGCGGCTCTCCTTTGGACCTTCTCTAAAGCCTCCATTAATCCCTTTTGATGGGGACCCCATACAGAACAACAATATTCTAAGTGAAGACGTACTAGTGACTTGTATACAATCGATTTAACTTCCTGAGTGCATTGATTTAAATTACGACCTAGAAATCGGAGCATATGATTTGCTTTTCCCATTACAATCTCGATATGCTCATTCCACAACAAATTATTACGAATTATTACCCCTAGGTATTTAGCGGAATCTACCGTTCTAATGACAGTGCCATTAATTGTATATTCATAGTTAAATGGTGTCACCTTTTTACCTCTGGCAAAGCTTTGCTTTCTTTGTCTGAAGTTCTGTAGGTAGCTCTGTGGTTCAGATTCTATGCTTAAGTGTAGAATCAGTTACGACAGAGGTGGAACCTGCAGCAACTTGAAAAACTGTTGCCAGTTCACGAGACAACAACAACATAATCTTTAATGGGGTCTTTTCCTATGCCAGCTCTATAAATACTAATATATCTTATTTCTCAGGAAGTCGCATCTGCATCAAAATGACAAATCTCCGAGAATATCTCAATGTTGATAGTTACTGACCATTTTGTACAAAATGGCAGATGTGTAGGTCCTGACCATCATTCTCTCACCAAATACTCTTAACAATATTGCTTGACCATTAGTATCTGACAGTTGGCCTCCTCACAGTACAGGGTGTTTCAAAAAGAATATACGTATTACAAAGTATTCTTTTGTCCAAACTATCGATCGCTGCGCCCCGGCTCGGCTATTGGAGAAACGAATACGTAGTCCAGTTTATTTAATAGCCGCTAGATGTCAGTCGTCTTGTGTTATTCTTGGTAACCGTTATATGTTTAAAATGGCTACTCCACAGCAGAAATCATTTTGTGTTATCGAGTTTGCAAAGTGCAATTCCGTGATTACAGTGCAAAGACGTTTCAGGTTGAGGTACCAAATGCATCCTCCGAATGGGTGGAACATTCGTAGATGGTATCGACAGTTTGTAGATACCGGATGTGTATGTAAAGGAAAGAGTCCTGGCCGCCCTCGTGTTTCTGAGTCATATGTTACACGAATTCAAACTGCTTTCCAACGTAGTCCTTCAAAATCAACTTGTCGTGCCAGTCGGGAGTTACAACTACCTACAACAACAATTTGGCGTGTTTTGAGACGTTGGTTGGTTATGAAGCCGTACAAGTTACAGTTGTTACAAGCTCTGCGTCCTGATGACAAACAGAAACGTGTGGCATTTTGTAACGAGATTAATGATGCTATTGACAATGATAACACTTTCGCACAACACATCGTTTTCAGTGATGAAGCGACTTTCCATGTTAGTGGTCAGGTAAACAAACACAATGTTCGAATTTGGGGTCTACAGAACCCACATGCAGTCATTGAACATGTACGAGATTCGCCTAAAGTCAGTGTGTTTTGTGCGATATCCGGATCATCTGTTTACGGCCCATTCTTCTGTGATGGAAACACGGTTAACGGTCAGCAGTATCTCGCTATGTTACAAAACTGCTTGTTTCCGAGGCTGCACGAAGACAACTTCATTTTTCAACAAGACGGGGCACCCCCTCACTGGAGTTGCCAAGTGCGTGAATATCTGAATGAAACTCTACCGAACCATTGGATTGGTCGTCAAGGAGCTGGCGACTTAGCATGCATCAGCTGGGCTCCACGGTCACCGGCTTTGACACCCTGTGACTTCTTCCTGTGGGGTTTCATTAAAGACAACGTTTATGTATCACCACTCCCACAGAACCTTGTGGACTTGAGGAACCGGATCCGTACTGCCGTAACATCAGTGACGAAGGACATGCTTGCCCGAGTATGGGAGGAATTTGACTATCGATGTGATATTGTTCGTGTGACTGATGGAGGACATATTGAACATCTGTAATCTGAACTTAAGAGGTTCGTAAATATGTGTGTAAAGTTTCATATTCGTATGTCTTACAGTTTAATAAATATATGCATTCGAAATGCGTATATTCTTTTTGAAACACCCTGTATATTCACACTTCCTCAGACCAGTCGGATTTTTTTACCTCCCCTCGAATCTGTCAAATGTGTCCTGTGACAGTGCTTTGATTTCCGTCCATCCTGCCATAAAATTATATATTTATTTTCATTTTTAGCATTTGAAGCTAGATAATGTTTATAAAACTCGACAACAATTATACTGTAATCATGGAAAACTTTCTTTTAAAATATATACAGGGTGTTACAAAAAGGTACGGCCAAACTTTCAGGAAACATTCCTCACACACAAACAAAGAAAATATGTTATGTGGACATGTGTCCGGAAACGCTTACTTTCCATGTTAGAGCTCGTATTGTGGACGGCTGTGATACAATACGCCATTCTCAAGGGCTGCATCAGCGCATCAGGGATTCCATGTGACGGAGGGTGGATGCATGTATCCTCGCTAACGGAGGACATTTTGAACATTTCCTGTAACAAAGTGTTTGAAGTCACGCTGGTACGTTCTGTTGCTGTGTGTTTCCATTCCATGTTTAATGTGATTTGAAGAGAAGTAATAAAATGAGCTCTAACATGGAAAGTAAGCGTTTCCGGACACATGTCCACATAACATATTTTCTTTGTTTGTGTGTGAGGAATGTTTCTTGTAAGTTTGGCCGTACCTTTTTGTAACACCCTGTATACATAGTTGAACAGACAAGGCCCACAGCTGGCAAGTGATGAGTGAGGCCACTACATTAGGAACTATAACGTGACATCAAGTCATACATTACCCCAAAGCACGCAGTGGACAATCCTGCACAATGTGCGACAGTTTATGAAACCTCACCGCACTTGCAGTATGGAGAATCTGCCCAGCCCCAGGTGTGGAGAGTTGAAGCAGTTCTTCCCGTGCCACATCTAACATGATTGAATCCTGGTAGTTTTGAGCAGGGATTGGTAATTTGGACTATGCCCTGTGGTGATGATGATGACCATTCCGCTGTCGAGCTATCTGTAGGGCTGAAGGAGTTAGATGTTGGACTGACAGCAAACTTCCAGGCAGGGCGACGTGACTTCAGCTGTATTTTGTATTCAGTAATATCTCCATGGATGGAAAGTGCCTTCTTCAGAATTCTGTACCATAATTTGATCAGGACCTTTCAGCTTCTCATTTGAGGTGGTGGTATGTTGCCGAGCACTGGCATCTAGGTACATTCTTCATTTTGTTCTGATACCCTACTTCCAAGTAGGTGATAAGAGACACGATCTGATCAATACTGTCGTGATTTGCATCGAATCCAGCTTGTTCAACAGGAATCAAGGCTTTGATTGCCAGAGATTTTTTGTATGCGAATGCAGGCTTTCCCGGCGAATAAATGACCACAAATCTTCTAGGGTTTGCAGCCGGATTTTATTATAAAGCGACAAGCTTTCGGCTACTAGCTCAGTAGCCATCTTCAGGCCGATTATGTATCGGCGATCTTGCCTTGATGGATACCAGGCGTTTACTGGTGTCGCTTAGCAACCTCATGACGCTCGCAGTCCCGTTTCACTGTGATTGGTCGAGGCGGCGGTCACCCATCCAAGTGCTCACCACGCTGACCGTTGCTTAACTGCCGGAGCTTAGCTGTGGTGGTCACCCATCCAAGTTCTCACCACACTCAGCGTTGCTTAACTGCCGGAATCTAGCTGTTGTGGTACGCAACCAATAGGTGCCACAGTTAGGCAGCAAACCCTAGAAGATTTGTGGTCAGAGACTTTTTGTTCAATATAACATTTCAATAATTTGCAAGTGACCCCGAGTAAGGCTATCGGATAGTAACTTTGTTGGAAAGTTGGATCTTTTCCTGGTTTGAGTAAAGCAATGATTTTTTTTTTTTTTTTTTTTTTACTATGAGACTTGAGGAAGCCTTCCAGAATGTAGTATGGAGCCGAAGAATAATACAAGTTCGTAGTTTTTCAATAGTTCAGACAAATCGCATCTAATCCTACAGTTTTTCCATTTCAAAGGGTTTTTAAACCTTCCTGGAACTCTTGTAATGTAAATGGATGGAGTATATAAAGTGAGATTGTGTTTCGCACTGTTGATGCTTAAGCTTAGATTTGACCCGTCTACTGAACTTCTTGTCCTTTTTTTTCCAGAAGTAGATACAGTGCGATTCGGTATTGATTCCACATTAAGGGATGAGTGTATCCTTGAGGATATCGATGTAGGGTCTAATTTACCAATAAGAATGAGTAAAATTCCGATTTTAAAATATTTTTGTCCTTTTTTCTCTTCTAGCACGGTCAAGAGATTCCAGCAGTTCTGTTGCTTCTTATGAGAGCAGTTTTCCTCAAATTCTTCTCTAAGTCCGCTCGACTCTTCACTCTATCCCGGAATCCTTGCAGGATGGCTCTCTTGGCTTTTATTGGTCCTACAAACCTTCTCTGGGACTTCTTTGATCCACTTAACGTTAGCACCAGTGTACTTGGCATGGGCTTTCCAATTTGCTCTTTGGAAGTTCCACTGAGATTTAGAAGTGGATTGGGTGTCCGGATGCCTATTTTATAGGTTATGACTAGTGTTGCAAATTGAAAAAAAAAATTTTTTTTTTTCAGCTTTGTGGAAAAAAAAAACATGAAAAAAACTTAGAACCCGTGTTTTTTTTTCTAATTTTTTTCCCCCCAGAAAGCAATATATTTGATAAATTAGTTTTATTTAAGGAACTTCCCTTTTACAAGTGTGTTTTAAATCTTACTGAATCATATTATGTCCCATATAATGATTCATAAATGTATCTATATAGGTAACATAATTTTATTCATCCTCTATGTCAGTACCACATTCACTAGTATCAGCACTACCAACACTAGTTCAGTCGGTGTCGGAATTTTCTGTCTCCTCTAGATCCATAACTTCAGAAGTAGTTAGTTGAATTTTCTTTTACTGGTTGTTCTTGTATTGTACGCAAAAGATTTTAAATTGTGAGCAAAGTACACACTGTGCATAAAGACTGCGCCGATAGTTCTGTATTACGGTCTTTTAAGTTTGAATTGAAATCTATTATCATACAAAATAGGAGCTTTATTTGTTTTGAATCGTTGGTTTGCGCCAACGGTTGCAAGTAAATTATTCATAATTACTGACAATGACTCAGTATTATCATTATATACTGCGAGTTTAACAAGTATACGAATATAAGGAAAGCACAACAAATAATAAAAAGAGGCAAAAAACCGTAGTTAAATTTCCTAATTTTTTGAAAAGATTCGTAGGTCTACAGATAAATTTGTAGGGCTTGGCAGCACTAGTTCAAATAGCGATTATCAATCCAAACAATGGGGAACGGGGATTCCTTCTCACTCAACCTAGCCTTTTCGGGAAGTCCCCTTTCGTAAAAGTAAACTTCAGTCAATGTTACCAATATTTTTGTATTTTTTTTTCTTTTTTTTTTTTCTACTGAACCAGAAAGATATAGTAGATTTAAAAGTAAGATAAGTACTTAGTATAATCTCTAAAACAGTCATATTAAACGATAAATGCCTTAAAAATTTGAAATTTAGTAGTTATGAAAAAAAACATGTCTCAGAAAAAAAACATGTTTTTTTTTTCCACGTCAGAAAATAAACTTTTTTTTACAACACTACGTGTACTTCAACCTCAGATCGTCTTCATCGTTAGATGTTTCCAGTTTTGTGGGTTGTCCATAAGCCTCAGATAAGGATTGTTTTTTTTTTTTTTTTTTTGTTTTTTTTTCAAGCATCGGTTGATGCACAGAGTACAAAGTAAATAATACTAATAGTAAACACTGTTTATCCATTTGTTTTCTGGGCCAGTTAACAATGTTACTTCAACATAATGATTGAACTGTCGTGTGAATTCCTGTAATTACACGGTGTCACATTATGGCAGTTCCTGTGGTTCTGAAGTTGAACTCAGTTGATGCATTAGTTCTCCTTATATCAAATCCCTGTAAACTTCAAAATATTTCCTTGATTTTCTGCCTTGGAGTGAAATGGGACTCTCTGCTACACAGCGTTAGAAATTTGCATTAGTTTCTGCATGAATGATGGTGCTACTGCTACATTATTTCACTTTTACTTGCAAATTCCTGTTGTTCCCATTAAAATTATATATATTCCCAGTGCTTACTTCCTTTTTGTTTCTTTTTTCTGTTGTGGCTACTATACCAAATGTTTTATCTTCCCATTTAGCACTGTGCTTCTTGAATTCCATATTGTTAACTTTAATTTATTTTTTCTTTGCCTGGTCCTTCAACTCTAATGTATGCATTAGATTCCTCCCCTTAGCAGCTGCCACCTGATACATCATTCCAGAAGTTCCTTCCTCCGTGACAGAACGCATGAGTGACTCAATCCTCCACAACTTTGCATTTCCTCTGCTTATGACAGGTGTTGCCTATGAATTCGCTCTTAATTGGATTGGATTAGCATACTTCAATAAGGAAAGTAAGGGGGAGAAAGCATTGTGAATGCTTTGTCACTAGTGGAATATAAAATCTACAAGTATAGAGTAAACTTTTGATATACTGAATTTGGTGACACGGTACTGTAACACCCTTCTCGGCGTGCCAACCAATAGTTTTTTTTTTTTAATGCCTAATTTGCATCATGGGAGGTCAGCCCCATTTTATATATAATTAAGGCCCTTCTCTTCCAAATTTCTTACTTACTTACTTCCTCTTCATGGATAGGCCAAAAGCCTGTTCCGACCTCATTCTTCCGACCATCTCTTCCTAGGTCTTCCAATGTCCCTTCTGCCTGTGGGATGGTACTCCAGGGCAAGCTTAGGAAATCTTTCATTTCTCATCCGTAGGACGTGGTTCTTCCAGTTATCCCTTTTTTGGGTAATTCTATCATTTAGCGGGGAGATATTCAGTTGTTCCCTTATTTCCTCGTTCCTCCTCCTATCATTTAGGGAATATCCTTTTACCGACCTTAAAAATTTCATTTCCGATGATTGAATTTTGCTTTTGTATTGCGTTTTATTTACCCATGTTTCGCTGCCATATAGCAGAGTCGGTACGGCCATTGTTTTATAAAACTTGAGTTGCATCTCCTCTCGTGCTTTACCTTTCAGTGTTCGTCGAATTGTTCCACACATATACTGAAATCGGTGATGTTTCTTCTTCACCTCGTTATCCTCATTAAAACATAATTCACATCCGAGATAAGTAAAGCTGGAGACTTGTTCTATTGGCTGATTGTCTACCACTATTTTAACTCTGATAGGGTATTTTCCCTGCCATGCCATAACTTTCGTTTTTGCACGAGACAAATGAAGATTGTAATCTTTGCTGATAATGTTTAGTATATGAATTGCTTTTTGAAGTCCATCTTCATTTTCCTGGAGGATAAATTGGTCGTCTGCAAACAACATAGTATTTATGTAAGTGTTGTTGCTTATTTTTATACCAGGATGGACATTTTCTTTCCATTTCCTAACTAAGTCATCTATATATATATTAAAAAGTGTTGGAGACAGGCTACAACCTTGCCGCACTCCTTGGTTAATTGCTATTTCTTCTGTAAGTTTATTTCCTAGGTCTAAGATGATTTGTGTCCTTCTATACATATCTTGAATAACTTGTATTAAATGCTGTGGATATCCATTTCTTTGCATTATTTCCCATAGTTTTTATCTATTTACTTTATCGAACGCTTTTTCATAGTCTATAAAAGCAATGAAAGTATTTAAATTAAATTCTCTTCTCTTTTCCAGTAGTTGTCTAAGACAGAATATATTATCTATGCAGGACCTTCCTTTCCTAAACCCACATTGTTCTTCTGATAGGAGAGCATCTGCTATTACTTTTAGCCTGTTATTTATTATTTTTGCATATATTTTGTATCCCGTATTTAACAAACTAATTCCTCGATAGTTATCACATGAATTCCTATCTCCCTTCTTAAAAAGTGAAATAACTTTGGCCTTCCTCCATTCTTCTGGGATGGTTCTCTTTTTCCAACACATATTAAGTGTAAATATCTAAATTTCAGAATCATTCCCCCATACTTAATCAATTCTAAATTAATTGTATCTAGTCCAGGAGCTTTTCTATTTTTAAATGATTTTAGTGCTGCATCAACCTCCTCTATGTCTATAGGATCAATTTCTTTAGTATCCACATGGTCCATTCCTATTTTCTCTTCTTCTTCTTCTTCTTTATAATTACTATTGTACCATAATATTCTGTAGTGCTTTACCCATGCCTCTTCTTCAATTACATTTATATTAGCACTTTCTTTTTCATCCTTGTTGAGATGTTTCATAAGTTTATAAGCCATCTCTTGTCTACCATAGACATCATCTTCTATTGAACTGATTAATCTATCCCATCCCTCTTGTTTCAACTTCTTTGTAATTGTCTTAACAATATTTCTTCTTCTTTTATATTCATTTTCATTTTCTAGGGTTCGATCCTGTATCATTTTTAGATAAGCCTTTTGCTTTTGTTTGACGGCTTCTGCAATTTCTTCGTTCCACATTTTAAGTCCAGTTTTTCTTCTAAATTTCTTTTTCTTGCCAATGGCTTCATATGCTGCTTTCAGTATTGATGAAGCTATAGTTTCCCATTCTTTATTGATGTCATTATTTGTTGGGTTTTCCAGTAAGCGCTGTTGTAATCGGCTTTGATATAGATGTTTTATTCCTTCATCTTTTAAAAGGTAGGTCTTAAAAACTTCTTGATCTTGTTGTAAGTTTTTATTCGTTCTTTTCCTCCATTTAGCAAGTATTCTTATTTTTGATATAATGAGATAGTGATCTGTATATATATCACTACCTCTATGTACACTGGTGTCTACTACATCTGGACCTAATTTTTTATTAACCATTACATAGTCAATGATAGACCTTTGTCCTCTTGCCGTCCATGTAAATTTATGGATATCTTTTTTTTGTAAAGAATGTATTTGTAATCTTTAACTGATTGAAGGACGCAAATTCTCTCAGTAGTTTCCCATTTTCATTTAATGTGTATTCACCTCTGTTCCCCATTACCTCTGGAATTGGACTATTTCCTACGCGAGCATTAAAATCGCCAGCCAGTGTTAGGAAATCACTTTTATTAATTCTGTCTATCACCACTTGAAGCTGTTCATAAAATTGTTCAGATTCTTCTCGTTTGTTTTCTTCTGGGGCATATATGGCGATCAAGGTTAGGTTGCCTCTCTCTACTTTCAATCTTAGAGTCAGAATCCTTTCACTTATCATATTGTAACTGACAATTTTATTTTTCCATTTCCTATCCACTAATATTGCCACTCCTACTGCAGCTCTTTTCTCTCGTGCCACTCCACTGTAGATCATTGTATATTTATCTATTTCTTCTGTTCCCTTCAATTTCTTTTTTGTTTCTGTAATTACAGCAATATTGATCCCCTTTCTAGTTAACTCCCTGTCCAGATCATATTCTTTATTATTTATACCTCTCACATTCCACGTTCCTATTTTCAAATTGTCTTTGATTCCAAATTGTTTGTCCTTTGACTTTGCCTTTGTTGTCCTCATAAGATCCATCCGGCTTTATGAGTAATATATCTTTTTATGTGGAAGGGTTACCAGCCCTTCGCACAACCCCCATCCTGGAGGATGGATAAAATAACAGCACTTTACTTTACTATTATTAAATGCCTTGGTTTAATTTCTTCAAAATTAATTTACAAAGCCAACTTCACAGCTAATCTCATAACTCTAACACAGATATTCTATAATCTTGTTGAATTCAACAATATTATTATATATATTTACTACATTATTATAAACACTACTGTCTGTGGAAGGCAGTTTAGAATTAATCATTTACATCTCTTTTTTTATTTTCCTTACAGATTATTTATAATGAAAAGATTAATACACACACAAAAAAATAATCAATTTAGGAATTATTATAACAGATATGTTATAGTTCAAAATGCACAACACACACAAATACAAAATATTTTGATGTGTACCCTTCAAGAACTGAATGATAAAAATTGCCACATTATGTTTTGTTTTGTATTTTCCATCTCTAGTAAGTGCTCCTTGTTTGTGTAAAATATATCTTGCAGTCTTTACAGCTAGAAGGGGAAAACAATAAGAATTAAAAATATAAGTCTCTCTATTCGACATCTGATCTCACCGGGTCGAGTGTTTACATTTCAGGACGAGCGTGAGGTGACCCGAGACGAGGGCTTGAGGTTCGCCCGCCGGCACGCCACTCTCTTCATCGAGTCGAGTGCCAAGACGCGAGACGGCGTGCAACTGGCTTTCGAGGATCTCGTGCAGAAGGTGTGTACTCGTCAGCTCGCTAACTTCTCCGATGTACTGTGCCCAGGCCTTATAATATCACTTGCAAATATAAGTTTGTTACTCCATCTTTGCCTCTGTCAAAATAAGCGATGCGAGATGTGCCGACGAAGTACCTGGAAACGCGGGGCATAATACGGTTCATTTCACATGTCAAACGCTAGTGACCATTCCATTTTTGGAAAATCTCTTTTTGCTTGACAACTTAAGTCTGAAATATTGGGGACAGTGGAACACTGCTTCATTGTTTTGAAGCTGCAGTCAGTAATAAACCCTGAAATAGTTCTGCCAACTTCTTGCAGAAAGGTTGAGGATGAAAAACAACACAGTATAAGAAGAATTTTATGAATTAATGAAATGCTCTCACACTTCCAACCGTGTAAAAAGCTCTCCCTATCATTAGGTTCTTCGGTGGTTTAATTTATATACTGATTAATTAAAAAGTCCACCAGTAGGTTATATTGAAGATTTGTTTATTTTTTTTTTCCAAACGAAGTCAGCGATATTCACATGCATAGATACAATACAGAGATGCACTTCTCGAACATTAACAATCACTCAAACAATCAAAACATATTAAAAACAATCGGAATTAATACAAAATTACTTATCAACTTTACAAAATGATCAGAAATGGTAATTAGAGATACTTAAATACAAAATTATGTGCAGAAATCGTCTCAAACTGTACAAAATTGTCCTGTTGACATCATAACTTGCATTAATACATGGAATTACAAACATTTAAGAAATTCTCTTGCACCATTCGGTTCTTAAACATATTAAACGGACTTTAAATAATTTTCTTTCATAAAACAAAGTCTATATAAACTGATTTACAAGAAATTACAAAACAAACATACCAGATCATATTCAAGCAAACTTTAGCTCACTACAAATACTTCATACAGTACAATACTATTCAAAATTCAGGTATGAGGGCTGTTACACTATGATCATTTCAGGGAAACAACCTCTTCCCTCATTTTCGACCAAATGCAATCACAATGACATGATTTTGGTGACGAGGGCAGAGATTGTTTCCCTCGAAATATCCCAAGAAAGTGACATTAAGGCCGAAAGCATTTCATTAATATAGGACGCTGTGAAACACTTCAATTTTATCAATTGATGAAGGATATAATCTGTAGATGGAATAAAGGGAAGGAGGTCAAAAATCCTGTTGCACAAACTTTACCATCGAGCAGTACTGACATATGACTCTGAAAGAAAAATGTCAGCAAAGAGACTGGAAGTGGCAGAAATGAGGTTCCCGAGGAGCACAGACAACATTATTAGGAAGGGTAGTATCAGAAATGAAAATAAATGAGAGATCTTAAAGGTTGATGCATTAGAAGAAATGCTAATAAAGGAAAGGTTGGAATGATTTAGGCATGTCATGAGAACAGAGGAGGAACATGGACCAGGTGTGAAGGAATGGAGAGGTTGATGGAGTTGATTATAGATAAGCAGTGGAGTAGGAATATAGGAGAGACTGCCAAAAATGGAAGCTGACATCTATATAAATAAAAATGAATCACCAAATGTGTTGCTAAGCGCAAAACTCGAGAACTCTCGACCAATTCGACTAAATTTTTTTTTCATATTTTCGTTAAGGCACAAGGAAGGTTCTTATGGAGAGAGAAAAAACGTAAAAATTGCGAAGAAAATAGTGAAAACGACACTTTTCTTTTCCCATACAAACCAGTCAATCAAAACAAAACAAAGGCTGGATTATCTTTGGTATGCCTTCAAGTTGATTAGGCTGTATGGATATTAATCTGTGGCTGCTCAAAATAAAGTTTGAAGAAGAAAAAGAGTTTGCGTGTCATCAACAAAAATAATATTACTGTTCAGTCAATCAGAACAAAAGAAAGGCTCGTTAGGATTATCTTTGGAATTGCAAAATGATCGATCTAGAGAAATATTTTCAAAACAACTCGTTGACATTGGTAATGGCAAAATCCCTCTAGACATTTGGACAGAAATTATATTTCCTGTCAATTTTTTT
>JARYHS010007075.1:10480055-10507070 GCA_031002005.1 Vandiemenella viatica
ACAACATAATACTTTCTTGCATATCCTTGCCGCTTTGACTACAGGGCGTAAATCAATTTCTGCGATTATAATATAGTGGACATTCAAACTAAAGTAATAATATTGATCAAAAAATTGATTTAGATAGCATTTGTTGCGCTGATCAAAACTTGTTATCTTAAATTTTTGACAAAAATGAGTGCTTCACCCTTAAAAAAAAATAATTAAAAATTATAAGAAAATGTGTGGGTGAAAATCTATTTTATTTTATTGTCATGGCCATATATCAAAGTGTCAAAGTCAAACCTTGTGCAATTGTAAGTACCTATCTTTCTTAATGTTACAACATATCCTTGCCGCTTTGACTACAGGGCGTAAATGAAGTTATATATGTTCAATTTCTTGGAGTTTTTCGATATAAATAAATTGAAAGTGAATTTAATTCTTAAGAATATACGATTCTAGCACAAATATTATCTTTTTTCTTGTGTTCTAACTAAAATATTTATATTACATTATATTATTAAATTCAACATATATAACTTCATTTACGTCCTGTAGTCAAAGCAGCAAGGATATGCAAGAAAGTTTTATGTTGTAATATGAAGAAGGATAGGTACTTACAATTGCATAAGGTTTGACTTTGACACTTTGATATAATTATGGCCATGACAAAAAAAAAAAAAAAGATTTTTGCCGATACATATTCTTATAATTTGTTTTTTAACAAGTTTTGATCAGCATAACAAATGCTATCAAAATCAATTTTTTTTGATCGATATTATGACTTTAGTTCGAATGTCCACTATTTTCCAGTCACGGACCAGTGTGTGTTGCTGCAGGCAGTTGAAAATAAAGCAGTTGCATTTCGAAATGTCCAGAGTGCTACATTTTGACACAGCTGCAAGCTCGTTTGATTAGAATAAGTGAATTATTATTATTATTTTACTTTAAACAAACTAAATTAGTTGATGGGAGTGTAATGAAAAGGAAACTAGGTTATAGCTGTACTCCTAAATTCAATTCATCCCACAACTAGTCTGGAAGTTTAGTGATTAATGTTCACACATTCAGAATTCATGGTCTCCAGTTCAAAACTCAGTCTGGTTAGGAATTATATTATTATTACTCCGCGATTCACTAAAAGTGTGTGGCGGAGCGTGCATTGCACCTATCGAAAAGGGTTATGGTTTGGAAGGGTTATGAGGCAGGAGATGCCCTTGGGCTATTGTGAGGAACCATCCCCGCATTCGCGTGGAGTGATCTGGGAAAACCATGGAAAACCCAGATCAGGATGGCTGGAGTGCTTTATCGAAAGCTACTCCTGTCGGATTTTAAGTTTACTCGCCCGGTAAATCCTTTCTATTCCATTCCCTAATCGCTCGTGGGAAAAATGAGTACAGAAATGAATCAGTTCTGGCCCTGATTTCTCTTACCTTATTTTCGCGGTCATTTCGAGATATGAATGTTGCTGGTAGCAATATTTGCTGGCTGTCATTCCGAAATAAGTCTGTCGTGAATTTTTCAATTAGCTTCCATCGAGAGCAACGCCTTCGGTGTTCCAGGTCTTCCCAACCTAACTCCTTCAACATCTCACTTACGCTTTCCCTCCAACTATATATACCTGTCACGAATCGGGCGGCTCTTCTTTGGACCTTCTCTAATGCCTCCATTAACCCCTTTTGATGGGGACCCCATGCAGAACTACAATACTCTAAGTGAGGACGTACTACTGACTTGTATACAATCGATTTAGCTTCCTGAGTGCATTGATTTAAATTATGACCTAGAAATCGGAGCATACGATTTGCTTTTCCCATTACAATCTTGTTATGCTCATTCCATGACAAATTATTACGAATTGTTACCCCTAGGTATTTAGCAGAATCTATTGTTCTAATGACAGTGCCATTAATTGTATATTCATAGTCAAATGGTGTCACCTTTTTACCTCTGGCAAAGCTTTGCTTTCTTTGTCTGAAGTTCTGTAGGTAGCTCAGTGGTTCAGATTCTATGCTTAAGTGTAGAATCAGTTATGACAGAGGTGGAACCTGCAGCAACTTGAAAAACTGTTGCCAGTTCACGAGACAACAACAACATAATCTTTAATGGGGTCTGTTCCCATGCCAGCTCTATAAATTCTAATATATCTTATTTCTCAGGAGGTCGCATCTGCATCAAAATGACAAATCTCCGAGAATATCTCAATTTTGATAGTTACTGACCATTTTGTACAAAATGGCAGATGTGTAGGTCCTGACCATCATTCTCTCACCAAATACTCTTAACAATACTGCTTGACCATTAGTATCTGACAGTTGGCCAACTACCTCATAGTACAGGGTGTTTCAAAAAGAATATACGTATTACAAAGTATTCTTTTGTCCAAACTATCGATCGCTGCGCCCCGGCTCGGCTATTGGAGAAACGAATACATAGTCTAGTTTATTTAATAGCCGCTAGATGTCAGTAGTCTTGTGTTATTCTTGGTAACCGTCATATGTTTAAAATGGCTACTCCACAGCAGAAATCATTTTGTGTTATCTAGTTTGCGAAGTGCAATTCCGTGATTACAGTGCAAAGACATTTCAGGTTGAGGTACCAAATGCATCCTCCGAATGGGTGGAACATTCGTGGATGGTATCGACAGTTTGTAGATACCGGATGTGTATGTAAAGGAAAGAGTCCTGGCCGCCCTCGTGTTTCTGAGGCACATGTTGCACGAATTCAAACTGCTTTCCAACGTAGTCCTTCAAAATCAACTCGTCGTGCCAGTCGGGAGTTACAACTACCTACAACAACAATTTGGCGTGTTTTGAGACGTCGGTTGGTTATGCAGCCGTACAAGTTACAGTTGTTACAAGCTCTGCGTCCTGATGACAAACGGAAACGTGTGGCATTTTGTAACGAGATTAATGATGCTATTGACAATGATAACACTTTCGCACAACGCATCGTTTTCAGTGATGAAGCGACTTTCCATGTTAGTGGTCAGGTAAACAAACACAATGTTTGAATTTGGGGTCTACAGAACCCACATGCAGTCATTGAACATGTGCGAGATTCGCCGAAAGTCAATGTGTTTTGTGCAATATCCTGATCATCTGTTTACGGCCCATTCTTCTTTGATGGAAACACGGTTAACGGTCAGCAGTATCTCGCTATGTTACAAAACTGCTTTTTCCGAGGCTGCACGAAGACCATTTTTCAACAAGACGGGGCACCCGCTCACTGGAGTCGCCAAGTGCGTGAATATCTGAATGAAATTCTACCGAACCGTTGGATTGGTCGTCAAGGAGCTGGCGACTTAGCGTACATCAGCTGGGCTCCACGGTCACCGGATTTGACACCCTGTGACTTCTTCCTTTGTGGTTTCATTAAAGACAACGTTTATGAACCACCACTCCCACAGAACCTTGAGGACTTGAGGAACCGGATCCGTACTGCCGTAACATCAGTGACGAAGGACATGCTTGCCCGAGTATGGGAGGCATTTGAGTATTGATGTGTGGCTGATGGAGGACATATTGAACATCTGTAATCTGAACTTAAGAGGTTCGTAAATATGTGTGTAAAGTTTCATATTCGTATGTCTTGCAGTTTAATAAATATATACATTCGAAATACGTATATTCTTTTTGAAACACCCTGTATATTCACGCTTCCTCAGACCAGTCGGATTTTTTAACCTCCCCTCGTATCCGTCAAATGTATCCTGTGACAGTGCTTTGATTTCCGTCCATCCTGCCATAAAATTATATATATTTTCATTTTTAGCTACATAATGTTTATAAAACTAAACAAAAATTATACTGTAATCATGGAAAACTTTATTTTAAAATATATACAGGGTGTTACAAAAAGGTACGGCCAAACTTTCAGGAAACATTCCTCACACACAAACAAAGAAAATATTTTATTTGGACATGTGTCTGGAAACGCTTACTTTCCATGTTAGAGCTCATATTGTGGACGGCTGTGATACAATACGCCATTCTCCAGGGCTGCATCATCGCATCAGGGATTCCATGCGTCGTAGGGTGGATGCATGTATCCTCGCTAACGGAGGACATTTTGAACATTTCCTGTAACAAAGTGTTTGAAGTCACGCTGGTACGTTCTGTTGCTGTGTGTTTCCATTCCATGTTTAATGTGATTTGAAGAGAAGTAATAAAATGAGCTCTAACGTGGAAAGTAAGCGTTTCCGGACACATGTCCACATAACATATTTTCTTTGTTTGTGTGTGAGGAATGTTTCCTGAAAGTTTGGCCGTACCTTTTTGCAACACCCTGTATACATAGTTGAGCAGACAAGGCCCACAGCTGGCAGGTGATGAGTGGGGCCACTACATTAGGAACTATCAACGCACCACCTCTGACATAGTTATACACTACCCCAAGGCACACAGTGGACAATCCTGCACAATGTGCGACAGTTTATGAAACCTCACCGCACTTGCAGTACGGAGAATCTGCCCAGCCCCAGGTGTGGAGATTTGAAGCAGTTCTTCCCGTACCACATCTAACATGATTGAATCCTGGTAATTTTGAGCAGGGATTGGTAATTTGAACTATGCCCTGTGGTGTTGACGATGCCCATTCCGCTGTC
This sequence comes from Vandiemenella viatica, assembly GCA_031002005.1. Lineage (NCBI taxonomy): Eukaryota > Metazoa > Arthropoda > Insecta > Orthoptera > Morabidae > Vandiemenella > Vandiemenella viatica. The sequence continues at coordinate 10,484,644 of JARYHS010007075.1, forward strand.
CAGCTATCTGTAGGGCTGAAGGAGTTAGATGTTGAACTGACAGCAGTCTTCCAGGCAGGGCGACGTGACTTCAGCTGTGTTTTGTATTCAGTAATATCTCCATGGATGGAAAGTGCCTTCTTCAGAATTCTCTACCATAATTTGATCAGGACCTTTCAGCTTCTCATTTGAGGTGGTGGTATGTTGCCTAGCACTGGCATCTAGGTACATTCTTCATTTTCTTCTGATACCCTACTTCCAAGTAGGTGATAAGAGACACGATCTGATCACTACAGTCCTGATTTGCATCGAATCCAGCTTGTTCAACAGGAATCAAGGCTTTGTTTGCCAGAGATTTTTTTGTATGCGAATGCAGGATTTCCCGGCGAATAAATGACCACAAATCTTCTAGGGTTTGCAGCCGGATTTTATTATAAAGCGACAAGCTTTCGGCTACTAGCTCAGTAGCCATCTTCAGGCCGATTATGTATCGGCGATCTTGCCTTGATGGATACCAGGCGTTTACTGGTGTCGCTTAGCAACCTCATGGCGCTCGCAGTCCCGCTTCACTGTGATTGGTCGAGGCGGCGGTCACCCATCCAAGTGCTCACCACGCTGACCGTTGCTTAACTGCCGGAGCTTAGCTGTGGTGGTCACCCATCCAAGTTCTCACCACGCTCAGGGTTGCTTAACTGCCGGAATCTAGCTGTTGTGGCATGCAACCAATAGGTACCACAGTTAGACAGCAAACCCTAGAAGATTTGTGGTCAGAGATTTTTTGTTCAATATAACATTTCAATAATTTGCAAGTGACCCTGAGTAAGGCTATCGGATAGTAACATTGTTGGAAAGTTGGATCTTTTCCTGGTTTGAGCAAAGCAATGATTTTTTTTACTATGAGATCTGAGGAAGCCTTCCAGATTGTAGTATGGAGCCGAAGAATAACACAAGTCCACAGTTTTTCAATAGTTCAGACAAATCGCATCTAATCCTACAGCTTTTCCATTTCGAAGGGTTTTTAAACCTTCCTGGAACTCTTGTAATGTGAATGGATGGAGTATATAAAGTGAGATTGTGTTTCGCGCTGTTGATGCTTAAGCTTAGATTTGACCCGTCTAGTGAATTTCTTGTCCTTTTTTGTTCCGGAAGTAGATACAGTGTGATTCGGTACTGATTCCACATTAAGGGATGAGTGTATCCTTGAGGATATCGATGTAGGGTCTAATTTACCAATAAGAGACCACGCTGTTCTACTAGAATGAGTAAAATTCCGATTTTAAAACATTTTTGTCCTTTTTTCTCTTCTAGCATGGTCAAGAGATTCCAGCAGTTCTGTTGCTTCTTACGAGAGCTGTTTTCCCTCAAATTCTTCGCTAAGTCCGCTCGACTCTTCACTCTATCCCGGAATATAGTCTTTCCGGAATCCTTGCAAGATGGCTCTCTTGGCTTTTATTGGTCCTACAAACCTTCTCTGGGACTTCTTTGATCCATTTGATGTTAGCACCAGTGTGCTTAGCATGGGCTTTCCAATTTGCTCTTTGGAAGTTCCACTGAGATTTAGAAGTGGATTGGGTGTCTGGATGCCTATTTTATAGGTTATGACTAGTGTTGCAAATTGAAAAAAAAAAAAAAGTTTTTTTTTCAGCTTTGTGAAAAAAAAATGAAAAAAAAAAAACCTAGCACCCGTGGTTTTTTTTTTCTATTTTTTTTTTCAGTAAACAATATATTTGATAAATTAGTTTTATTTAAGGGACTTCCATTTTACAAGTGTGTTTTAAATCTTACTGAATCATATTATGTCTCATATAATGATTTATAAGTGTATTTATATAGGTAACATAATTTTATTCATCCTCTATGTCAGTACCACATTCACTAGTATCAGCACTACCAACACTAGTTCGATCGGTGTCGGAATTTTCTGTCTCTTCTTCTGTCTCCTCTAGATCCATAACTTCAGAAATAGTTAAATTTTCTTTTACCGGTTGTTCTTGTATTGTACGCAAAAGATTTTGAGATTGCAATTTTAAATTGTGAGCAAAGTACACACTGTGAATGAAGACTGCGCCGATAGTTCTGTATTACTGTCTTTTAGGTTTGAATTTAAATCTATTATCATACAAAATAAGCGCTTTACTTCTTTTCAATCGTTGGTTTACGCCAACGGTTGCAAGGAAACGATTCATAATTACTGACAATTTAATGAGTCAGTACCACTATACTTTGAGAGTTTAACAAGTATACGAATATAAGGAAAGCACAATAAGTAATAAAAAGAGGCAAAAAACCGTAGATAAATTTTAAATTCCTAATTTTTAAAAAAAAGATCTGTAGGTCTACAGATAAATTTGTACGGCTGGCAGCACTATTTCAAATAGCAAGTATCAATCCTAACCATGGGGAATGGGGATTCCTTCTCGCGCAACCTAGTCTCTTCGGGAAATCCCCGTTCATAAAAGAAAATTTCAGTCAATGTTGCCAATATTTTTGAAATTCTTTTTTCCTACTAACCAGAAAAATATAGTAGATTTTAAACTAAGATAAGTACTTAGAATAAACTCTAAAACAGTCATTTTAAACGATAACTGCCTTACAAATTTGAGATTTAGTAGTTGTGAAAAAAAACGTGTCCCATAGAAAAAAAAACATGTTTTTTTTTTTTTCCTCAAAGTTATTTTTCAAGCCAGAAAAAAACCGTTTTTTTACAATACTAGTTATGACGACGTCGACTGTGAGAGAAGTCACCGAGAACTTCTCCCCGTACGTGCTGTTCAACCGGAAGAGACAAAACAGAGGTTTCATGTCCAGCGAGGGGAATGAAATGTACCTCTGTCTTTAGGGTTGATGTCAGCCGATTGTATTAGTTTAATCCTGTTCTCGATAGTCTCGTTATATCCCCACAGTGTATGACGGATGTTGAAATCTCCAACAATAATGCTATTTTTAGTTGGCACCAAGCTGATAGTTTGTGGCCAGGCTACAATGGGTGGGTAACCACGATATTCTGCACCTCTGTTGTGAGGAAAAGTAAGTTGGATGAAATTCTGCTGGAATGACCTTGTAGTGGCATATGTTATTCTTAATGTAAATTCCAATGCCATATTTTGCACGATGTGCTGTTATAGGTAGTTTCGTTCTAGTGTGCAGCTGCTCGTTGTTCTCGGTGTTGGTTTCTTGCAGTATTTCAACATCCCGAGTATTTCTGTAAGACTGATGACTTGGCTGTTCTCATGCGTTCGATGTTTAGCTGGAGGTCTACTGTCCTTGTGCGGAACTCTCTAGTCCTCGGAAGGTGTGGTATGTTTGTAGTTAATGTCGTGGCCGCGCTTCTCATCACCTTCACAGAACTTACTTCCTCAGGAACACAAGTATTCCCATGGAGACTATGGCACGATCACCTTATTGCCACCTTTGGAGAGACCTTCCCTATCATAGGGAACATAAACTATGAAACTTCCCACATCACATACCAACTTACCTGCAGCAAATTCCCTGCTTCACGTGTATGCCTGCCACTAGTGATTTAGTCATCAGGGTAAATGATCACAGGCAAATGGTATTCAACCAAAATGCTCATCATTCTGTTGCAGCAATAACTGTAAATTTTGTTTCGTAATCTTGGTGCTGCCAGTTTCCAACTACCTGCTCTGTACCAGGCACCTACAATCTGATGTAGTCCTCCTCTCCTTTGTTTTCCATTAGTTTACACTACCTGTCTGTCTTTCTGTGTCCTTACAGGAACCAATATTTACTGTAATTGCTGTTTTTATTTTGATTCAGTTTTATTGTTTTTTGTATACATTTGATTCAGGTTGTTGTTAATCTTCTGTTTTTTTTTTTTTTTTTTTGTTGTTTTTTTTATTTTTGTTTTTTTTTTTTTTTTTTTACCTTTTCTTTCTCACTTTAGTTACCTGCACTACAGTGTATAACACAACCATTGAGAAATGAGTCGACAGTTGATCTCTTAACCCTTTGACTGCTCTAGACGTATTAACGCGCACGGCTACTACTGCGCCCAGGTGCTCCAGACTTGTATACACGTGCCACCCTGTCTGTGCTCTGGACGTGTTAACACGCTCGACCGCTCGGGTCCCTGTGTGCTCTGGACGCTTTAACACGCTAGGCTCTTAGTGGCCTGGTCATTTAGCCATATTTCCACCCAGGGTGGTTAGTTGTTTTCCTCATTCGGCCCTTGAGCGTTGGCAGCTGCGATCTAATTTGTGTTGCTCTTTTCCTTTTAGTTTTTGCTGAGAAAATGGCACGCCGTCGTGTTTGTACATCGGAAGAAATCATGGAGATTCTTACTAGAAGCGACAGTGAATATGATCTCTTTGATATGGATGACAGTGATGACCCTTCGATAGGATCTCAACATAATATTCCTAAGCCGTGTACATCAGCTAGTGGAAAATGACCATTTGTCTCTACCAGATGTGAAAATTCTTCAGAATTTGAAGCTACAGATAGTGAGGGCGAAATGTGTGGAAAAAGAGAATGCTTTAGTGACGCGTTAGATCGCATGTGGTTGACGATTAAGCTGCATGACACAAGTGTGGATTAGGTTAACATTCCAGCAGTTTGTCATTTTTCCTGATATTTCTAACAGAATATCATATGTTATCTGTTGCTGATGAGACCAACAGACACGCGAGAATCAATTCACACTATATTTTCACTATTAGGTGATTTAAAAAAGTTTTTTTCCACATTCTCGAACACTGCATTTTAAATGCTCACGCTCTTCACCGAGTAGTAACCGGACGAAAAATGCCAGTTGCAGAGTTTCATCTGCCTCAGGTAAGGGGGCATCCATAAATTTCAATTACGTGAGGTGTTTTTAGGATTTCTCGAACCCCCCCCCCCCTTGTAAAATTTGGTCTGTAACACCCCACCACCCCTCCCTTTAAATCACCCTCGCAACTTTGTGAGACATTTTTTTAGGTCTCAACCTTCCAAAGCTGCACTTTTCGAGGAAATACCCCCCTAAAATCGACTTTCGCGTCATTTTTAGACCTTTTTTTTTTTTTTTTAGCTCTAGTCCAAAAAATTTAAAAAATCTCACATGAGATTTCCGTTGACACCCTCTCCCCCTTGGTAACATTTCGCCAACTTCACAGCTAATCTCATAACTCTGACACAGAGATTCTATAATCTTGTTGAATTCAATGATATTATTATATATATTTACTACATTATTATAAACACTACTGTCTGTGGAAGGCAGTTTAGAATTAAACATTTACATCTCTTTTTTTTTTTTTATTTTCCTTACAGATTATTTATAATGAAAAGATTAATACACACACAAAAAAATAATCAATTTTGGAATTATTATAACAGATATGTTATAGTACAAAATGCACAACACACACAAATACAAAATATTTTGATGTGTACCCTTCAAGTACTGAATGATAAAAAGTGCCACATTATGTTTTGTTTTGTATTTTCCATCTCTAGTAAGTGATCCTTGTTTGTGTAAAATATATCTTGCAGTCTTTACAGCTAGAAGGGGAAAACAATAAGAATTAAAAATTTAAGTCTCTTTATTCCACATCTGGTCGAGTGTTTACGTTTCAGGACGAGCGTGAGGTGAGCCGAGACGAGGGATTGAGGTTCGCCCGCCGGCACGCCACTCTCTTCATCGAGTCGAGTGCCAAGACGCGAGACGGCGTGCAGCTGGCTTTCGAGGATCTCGTGCAGAAGGTGTGTACTCGTCAGCTCGCTAACTTCTCTGACGTACTGTGCTCGGGCCTTATAATATCACTTGCAAATATAAGTTTGTTACTCCATCTTTGCCTCTGTCAAAATAAGCGATACGAGATGTGCCGACTAAGTACCTGGAAACGCGGGGCATAATACGGTTCATTTCACATGTCAAACGCTAGTGACCATTCCATTTTTGGAAAATCTCTTTTTGCTTGACAACTTAAGTCTGAAATATTGGGGACAGTGGAACACTGCTTCATTGTTTTGAAGCTGCAGTCAGTAATAAAACCTGAAATAGTTCTGCCAACTTCTTGCAGAAAGGTGGAGGATAAGAAGAATTTTATGAATTAATGAAATTTTCTCCCACTTCCAACCATGTAAAAAGCTCTCCCTATTATTAGGTTCTTCGGTGGTTTAATTTATATACTGATCAATTAAAAAGTCCACCAGAAGGTTATATTGAAGATTTGTTTATTTTTTTCCAAACGAAGTCAGCGATATTCACATGCATAGATACAATACAGAGATGCACTTCTCGAACATTAACAATCACTCAAACAGTCAGACATATTAAAAACAATCGGAATTATTACAAAATTACTTAACAACTTTACAAAATGATCAGAAATGGTAATTAGAGATACTTAAATACAAAATTATGTTCAGAAATCATCTCAAATTGTAGAAAATTGACCTGTAGACATCATAACTTGCATTAATACATGGAATTACAAACATTTAAGAAATTCTCTCGCACCATTCGGTTCTTAAACATATTAAATGGACTTTAAATAATTTTCTTTCATAAAACAAAGTCTATATACACTGATTTACAAGAAATTACAAAACAAACATACCAGATCATATTCAAGCAAACTTTAGCTCACTACAAATACTTCATACAGTACAATACGATTCAAAATTCAGGTATGAGGGCTGTTACACTATGATCATTTCAGGGAAGCAACCACTTCCCTCATTTGCGACCAAATGCAATCACAATGACATGATTTTGGTGACGAGGGCAGAGATTGTTTCCCTCGAACTATCCCAAGAAAGTGACATTAAGGCCGAAAGCATTTCATTAATATAGGACGCTGTGAAACACTTCAATTTTATCAATTGATGAAGGGTATAATCTAGGGTTACCAGACGTCCCCGTTTGCCGGGGACGGTCCCCGTATTTAGCTCTCTGTCCCTGGACAAATTTCGTCCCCGCAATGTCCCCGGATTTTTACTGTTTTCTCCAATTTTTTCCCCCTTTTTTAGCAGGAATACAAAGAAATACTAGGTTACAGTAAAATTACGCGGCTTTCTCTTCTACCAGTTATCAGAAGAATATATGAAATCTATCCTGCTCTCATGTCGTTCTTCCGATCTGAAGATAAATGCCCAGTAATGCTCAAGAAATAGTTTGATGATCTCTGCACCTTCTTGTGGATGAATTTTGCAAACTCAACTTTGCCCCTTTTTCAGAATGCAATAATACAGACAGAAGGCACTGATATCGCAGACTTGAGTCTTCCATGATACTTCAAAGAAAGAAGAAAAGTTTATTCCTTAGTTAACCATCGACATTTTGTTGAAAATGAGGACAGAGATAGACGCCTTCGAAACATCCCACAAGTGTGACATATTAACGCGGCTGGAAGCCCGAGAAGAGTTTATTTGTATACAACGCCGTAAACTTGAATCTAAATATGTTTCTTTTAAGTTAACCCAACCTTTAATGATATAACTTATAAAAGTTCAACGCGTCATTAGGGCAAATGCCGAAAGCGTCCCCGGATTTTGGTGCAAAAGTTCTGAAGTGTCCCCGGATTTGGAGAAAAAATTCTGGTAACCCTAGTATAATCTGTAGATGGAATAAAGGGAAGGAGGCCAAAAATCCTGTTGTACAAACTGTACCATCGAGCAGTACTGACATATGGCTCTGAAAGAAAAATGTGAGCAAATAGACTGGAAGTGGCAGGAATGAGGTTCCTGAGGGGCACTGACAACATTATTAGGAAGGGTCGTATCAGAAATGAAAATACATGAGTGATCTTAAAGGTTGGTGCATTAGAAGAAATGCTAATAAAGGAAAGGTTGGAATGATTTAGGCATGTCATGAGAACAGAGAAGGAACATGGTCCAGGTGTGAAGGAATGGAGAGGTTGACGGAGTTGATTATAGATAAGCAGTGGAGTAGGAATATAGGAGAGACTGCCGAAGATGGAAGCTGACATCTATATAAATAAAAATGAATCACCAAATGTGTTGCTAAGCACAAAACTCGAGAAAGGCTCAACCAATGCGGCTAAAATTTTTTTTCATATTTTCGTTAAGGCACAAGGAAGGTTCTTATGGAGAGAGAAAAAACGTAAAAATTGCGAAGAAAATAGTGAAAACAACACTTTTCTTTCCCCCATACAAACCAGTCAATCAAAACAAAACAAAGGCTGGATTATCTTTGGTATGCCTTCAAGTTGATGAGGCTATATGGATATTAATCTATGCCTGCTCAAAATAAAGTTTGAAGAAGAAAAAGAGTTTGCGTGTCACCAACAAAAATAATATTACTGTTCAGTCAATCAGAACAAAAGAAAGGCGCATCAGGATTATCTTTGGAATAGCAAAATGATCGATCTAGAGAAATATTTTCAAAACAACTCATTGACATTGGTAATGGAAAAATCCCTCTAGACATTTGGACAGGCTGCATTACATTTCCTGTCAATTTTTTTCAGTTTACTGAATCAAAAACCCGAGCTCATACAAAAGGTGTTCTCAAATGTCGCTCAAAATTACACAGATCATTTTTGGTTGGGTGAGCTATATAAGCTGCCAAAAACACGGATTTAAATTAAATAAATTTCAAAATTCAAAATGAAATTGCCGGTGAATTAAGGACATACAAATCAGTCGATTGTGCAACTAACAAAGATGATGATGTCAACAATCCACCAGAATTTTTGAACTCACTGGATTTGCCAGGATTGCTGCCTCATAATCTTCAATTAAAAGTAGGGTCGGTGGTCATAATGTTGCGAAATATCAACCAACCACGTCTTCGTAATTGCACACGACTAGCAGTGAAAAAATTACTGAACAATGTGATCAAAGATTCTATTCTAAACGAAAAATATAAAAGAGAAGATCTGTTGATACCTCGCATCCCAATGGTACCAACTGACGTAACATTTGAATTTAAATGACTGCATTTTCCAATGCGGCTTGCTTTTGCAATCCCAGGGCCAGTTGTTGAGTGCGGCGTTAATCTTGAAAACCCGTGCTTCTCTCATGGGCAGTTGTATGTTGCCTGCTCCCGCGTTGGAAAACTGTCAGGTTTATTTGTCTACGCGCCAGGTAATCAAACAAAAAATATCATGTACCATAAAGCATTACAATTAAAACATCATCACATTATTACTAACGTCTTGCAGTGTGCAAAACAGAAAACTTACTTTTTGTAAGTAATCGTTGTTTATTATTGAGACATTAAATCAGTAAATAAAGTGATAACTCTGAAATACGTTTTATTTATTTATTTTTCTATTAGACTACGAGAGGCCAATAACTTTTGACAGGAAGAAGTCTGTCAGGGCAACTAGTATCAGATAAATTAAAGTGATAAAATTGACTGGTTTGATGCAATCCTCCATCTCTTCCCATCTTGCACTAACCTCTTCATCTTCTCATATCCCTTACAACTCGTGTATTTAATTATCTACTTGTTATGTTCTAATCTCTGTCTTTATCTACAGTTCCTACCTTCAGCTGTTCTCTCTACTAACCAATCAAGCTTGTCTTAAAATGTTACCCACCATCTTATCTCCTCATTCTGTAAGACTTCCACAAACCTCTTTCCCTATCCCTCATTTCCAAAACACGTTTATTTCGTCCTTCTATCTGTGCACTTCATTTTCAATATGCTACTATCGTATCACATTTCAAATGTTTCAATTTTCCTTCTTTCTGGTATTCCTAAAGTCAATGCTTCGCTACTATAAAGTACTGTGCTCCGTACATAGGGTTTTAAAAAAGTTCTTTGTGACTCCTAGATCAATATTTCAAACTAATAGATTTCTGGCAACAAATCTTCTTGGGTTTGCAGCTGGATTTTATTAAAAAGCGACAAGCTTTTGGCAACTAGCTCAGCAGCCATCATCAGGTCAATTATGTACCGGCGATTGAGGCTTGTGTGGCGGAACATCGGCGCTAATTTTTCAGATGGAGACGTCTGCTGTTACCCAACATGTAATTGAAAATGGCCACAGAATGGATTTTGATAACGTGAAGGTGCTGACAAAGTGTTCATTCTTTTGGGAGTCGGTGGTTAAAGAAGCAATAGAAATACGGTTACATCACAACCTGGTTAACCATGACATGGGTTATTTGCTGAGCAAAGCTTGGAAACCAGTGTTATCTATACTGTGCAGGCCACGTTCCCTGGTTGACGGCGATCAGGTGGAGTGTGGACAGACAAATGAGGGGGAGCCAATCGACCAATCAGGGCACGGTCTCGACAACTTAGGCTCCGGCTGTTAAGCAACATGGAGCGTGGTTAGCACTCGGTTGGGTGACCGACCCGCCTACGACCAATCACAGCGAAACAGAACTGCGAGCGTCGTGAGGTTGCTAAGCGACACTAGTAAACACCTAGTATTCGTAAAGGCAAGATCGCCAGTACATAATTTACCTGATGATGGCTGCTGAGCAAGTTGCCGAAAGCTTGTTGCTTTTTAGTAAAATCCAGCTGCAAACCCGAGAAGATTTGTTGTCATTTATTCGCCGGGAAAGCCTACACTCACATAATAGATTTCTCTTTTGCACGGAGGCTTTTCAGCTCTTAAAATCATTTGAGCCATCAGTTGTAATTTTAGTTTGTAATAACACAGAAATACTTTCCCTGTTGCATTCGATCCTATTTTTATATCTTCTCTGCAATTATTGCTATCGTTTGTGCTATATTTCATCATCTTTCCCTTGCTTTGGTTTATATTTATATTTAGTCTGAAATCTTACTTCAGTTTTGTTTTCCCATGCTATTCAGTAATTTCTTAAGATTTTCAGTATATTCAGTCAAAAGGATAATTTCATCAGCAAATCTTAGCATATTGATTTTTTCTCCTTGAACACTTACGCCACATTCAAATTTTTTATTCCATCCTTTATTACATCCTTTCATACAAGTTGAATAGTTAATAGCCTTTTTTAATTAGTACATGTCACTCAAGTCAAAGAAAAATTTCCATGTGGCATAAGTTTTCAGGGAGAAAAAAATCAGTATGCTACGATTTGCTGATGACATTGTCATGTTAGCAGAGAGGGCTGAGGGTATTGAGAAGTTATTGAATGGCATGAACAAAATACTGAAGGAAGATTTTGGACTGAATATAAATCAAAGTAAGACAAAAGTGATGAAATGTAGCAGAAATGATACCAATACTAGCAGATTAAAAATAAAAATAGGATCGGATGCAATAGGAGAAGTGAGTGAGTTCTGTTACTTGGGAAGCAAAATTACAACCGATGGCCGAAGCAGGAATGATGTTAAAAGCAGAATAGCACTAGCAAAAAGAGCCTTCATGTAAGAGAGAAACCTTTTAGTTTCAAATATTGATCTATGAATTATAAAGAACTTTTTAAAACTCTATGTGTGGAGCACAGCACTTTACGGTAGCGAAACATGGACTTTAGGAATACCGGAAAGAAAGAAACTTGAAGCATTTGAAATGTGGTGCTACAGAAGAATGCTGAAAATTGGGTGGACAGACAGAGTAAGAAATGAACGAGTTTTGGAAATGATGGGTGAGAAAAGAAGTTTATGGAAGAAGCTTACAGGAAGAAGAGACAGGCTGGTAGGTCATATTTTGAGACATGCTGGATTGGTTAATTTGTTAGTGGAGGGAACAGTCGAAGGTAAGAACTGTAGAGGTAGACAGAGATTAGAATATATGAAGCAGATAATTGAGGATGTGGGTTGTAAGGGGTATGTAGAAATGAAGAGGTTAGCACAGGATAGGAAGGGATGGAGGATTGCATCAAACCAGTCTAAAGACTGACAACAGCAAAAACAAAAAAAAACATGTCACTCATGATTCTCTACTTTTATCACAGCTACTTGATTCTTGTATAAATTATAAAATATTCTTCTATCTCGATATTTTAAACCTGACTTCTTAAAAAAAAATGATATCTTGTCACATGTAACAAAAGATTTTTATAAGTCAAGAAATGTCGTAAAAGTATCTATGTTTTTCTTGATCTGCCATTCAAATAACAGTCTTAAAGCCAGAATTGCTCCTCTTGTCTTTCATAAACCCAAACTGTTCTTCACCTACTATCTATTCTACTATCAGTTCTATTCTTTTGTATATCATCCATATCAGCATACGGAAGAATAGAAGTAATGCCAAAAAACGCTGGATAGAATCTAGTCCTTCATTATATTTGCCACATTGAAAAACAAATACTGAATAATACACGATAAAATTTTAAGATTTTCACCCAAAGGATTTTCACACCTCTCAGTGTAGTTTAACCACCATATTATTCACTGAAATCCACTTGTTGACAGGCCTTAAATCTTTATATTGCATGTATCGGTGTGTACACATACAAAACGTGTAACATCTATGGGTCTTATACACTTTTTGTGTGTGTATTTTTTTATGTTTCTTTCACCCTTGAGTGGATGATGGACACTGTATTTATTACATTTCTACAGTAAACATGAACTTTGTCCAAGTTATACTCGTAAACAAATGAAAATTATCAACCGAGCGTGGTGGTGTAACGGCTAGCGTTCTGGCCTCGCATTCGGGAGGACGGTGGTTCGAATCCCCGTCCGGGCATCCAGATTTGGGTTTTCCATGGTTTCCCCAAATCACTCCAGGTGAATGCCGGGATGCTTCCTTCAAAAGGCCATGGCCGAATTCCTTCCCATTCCTTGCCCCCCATCCTTTCCCGTCTCTAAAGACCTAGTAGTTATAGGAGACGTTAAGCAGTTAAAAAAAAGAAAATTATAGGAAATTCAAAGCACACCATAGTAGATTATTCCATCAAGCCTTTGTCTGTATTTTGTGTTGAGCTTGGACAAAATTATACAATCAATGTGAGAGTCGTCAGCCAGATAAATAAAAAACGTTTTTGTCTGTCATTAGGCTCTTGACTGGTTTGATGCAATCCTCTATCCCTCCCTATCTCAATAGACCCCTTACAACTTTAATTATCTGATTGGTATATTCTAATCTTTACATTACTTTCCTTCAACTTTTCTCTCAACCAGTCCCGCATGTCTTGAAATGTGCCCCACCATTCTGTCTCTTCCACAAGCTTTTTTCCTCGCCCATCATTTCCAAAACACATTAATTTCATACTTTATCTGTCCACTTAATTTTAAACGTCCTTCTATAGCACCACATTTCAAATGCTTCCATTTTCCTTCTTTCTGGTATTCCTAAAGTCCATGCTTCACTACCATAAAGTGCTGTATTACACACATAGAGTTTTAAAAAGTTCTTTCTAAGTCCTAGATAACCAGTATTTGAAACCACTTACTTCTCCTATTGCGTCTGATCCTATTTTTATCTTTACTCTACTACCGTTGGTATCATTTCTGCCACATTTCATCACTTTTTTTCTTGTTTTGATTTATATTCAGTCTGAAATCTTCCATCCGTATTTTGTTCATGTTATTCAGTAACTTCTCAGTTTCCTCAGCCTGTTCTGCTAACAAGAGAATGTCATCAGCAAAACGTAGCATACTGATCTTTTTCTCCTTGAACTCTTAATTTAATTTTAATTGCAATGGAGCATACGCTCCGTTGGAAATTTCGCTACACACCCCAACTTTCCCCTCTCCTACACTAACCTACATTTGCCCTCTACAAATTTTAACTTTAAATTCTTTTAACGTTTTCAGTAGGTTATTCATCAGTCCCCTTGGTAACTCATTCCAATCCCTGACACCCTTACCTAAAAAAGAAAATCTTCCCACACCCTTGTGCCTGAAATTGAGTGCCAGCTTGTGGTCATGGTCATCTTTTCCCTTCCATGCACTACTTTTCATACCTATTGCAATATCTTTCCATGCCTCATCGCCAGTATACGCCCTGTACATTCCCATGACCCTCTTCACCCTCCTCCTGTCTTGCACTGAATCCCATTCCAGCTCTTTTATCATATCTGTTACTGATTGCATTCTGCGATAATTTCCAGAAACAAATCTAGCAGCCCTTCTTTGCACCTTCTCCAACTCCTGTATTTGATACACAAAATGTGGGTCCCATACTACACTACCATATTCGAGCAATGGCCTGACCAAAGTTTTGTAACCCAATTCCTTTACTTCTCTCGTACATCCCCTCATCACTCTCTCCAACAAGTGCAGAATTTTGAAACCTTTTCCTACCACCTGTCCAATGTGTCCTGCCCAGTTAAGCTTGTTATCAAATGTAATTCCAAGATACCGAGCGGGGCGGTGTAACGGTTAGCGTTCTCGCCTCGCATTCGGGAGGACGGCGGTTCGAATCCCCGTCCGGGCATCCAGATTTGGGTTTTCCATGGTTTCCCCAAATCACTCCAGGTAAATGCCGGGATGCTTCCTTCAAAAGGCCATAGCCGAATTCCTTTCCATTCCTTGCCCCCATCCTTGCCCCCCATCCTTTCCCGTCTCTAAAGACCTCGATGTTAAAAAGAGACGTAAAGCAGTTACAAAAAAAAATTTAAAAAAATAAAAATAATTCCAAGATATTTACATTTCAAGTCTTCAGCAAGCAATTATTTCCCCACCTAATATTCATAATTAACCTTTTTGTTTTTTAATTTTGTTATCAAATGTAATGCCAAGATATTTACGTTTCAAGTCTTCAGCAAGCAATTCTTTCCCCACCTTAGTAATTAAAAAACAAAAGGTTAATTATGAATATAAGGTGGGAAAAGAATTGCTTGCTGAAGACTTGAAATGTAAATATCTTTGCATTACATATTACATTTGATAACAAGCTTAACTGGGCAGGACACATTGGACAGGTTTCAAAATTCTGCACTCTTATGCCACATGAAAATTTTTCTTTCACTTCCATTATTGCTTTCTCTACATTTATTACATATTCTTTTATAGATTATAAAGCATTCTTCTATCTTGATATTTTAAACCTGACTTCTTTAAAATTTGGAATATCTTGTACCTCCCAATTTTATCCAAAGCTTTTTCTATATCAACAAATGCAGTAAAAGTATCTTTGATTTTCTTGATTTGCTCTTCAAGTATTAGGCTATCTTAAATATGAATGAAGTTTCTCTCGGCGTTCAGAATTACGAGGGTTATTCCAAAACTAAGGTCCGATTCGCTGTAACTATTTGAATTGGGCGCCAAGGACAAAACACACACGCGTGCCGACTCGCGGCATGCCTTGCGCGTCAAGCGCCACCATTAGCATTGTTACTGTTGCTGTGTGCTGTTTGTAGTGTCACTTCACAATGTTTAAGACAATTTATCGGCCCGCCGCTTGTGAAGTAAGGGCAGTGATACGGTTTTTGTCTGCAAGAAACGTTTCAACGGCAGAAATTCATCGGCATATTACTGAAGTTTACGGTCCTAACATAATGTGTGACAGTAAAGTGCGCAAGTGGGTGCGAGCTTTTAATGAAGGACGGGAAAATGTGCATGATGAACCATGGTCTGGCCGACCATCAGTGATTTCAGAAGATTTGGTCAATGCGGTTGACCAAAAAATTCGTGAAGATCGACGATTACCTATTTCAGATATCGAAATACTCGTATGAGTAGATTTCCCAAATATGAGTAGAACGACTTTGTACAGAATTGTGTCTGAACATTTGAATTTTCACTAATTGTGTGCCCGTTGGGTTCCCAGGCTGCTTACTGAGTCCCAACAAATGGAAAGAATGGCTTATGCTCTTGTTTTTTTGGAGCGATATCATAAGGAAGGTGACAGTCTTTTAGACCATATTGTCACAGGGGATGAGACATGGGTTTCTCACATAACCCCCGAGTCTAAACGTCAGTCGATGGAATGGCGTCACACGTCATCGCCAGTCAAGGTCAAGGCTAAGCAGACAATCTCAACACGCAAGGTTATGGCGACCGTGTTTTGGGATAGACATGGAGTATTGTTAGTCGACTTTATGGAAAGAGGGACAACGATCAATAAAGCAGCCTACTGCGCTACCTTGACTAAACTTCGACGTGCAATCCAGAATAAGCGACGTGGTCTGTTATCGTCTGGAGTGTTGTTGTTGCATGACAATGCCAGACCCCATACTTCGAAAGAAACGCAAGCTCTAATCAAGAAATTTGGACGGGAACAGCTTGACCACTCACCATACAGCCCGGATTTGGCGCCAAGTGATTTCCACTTGTTCCGCTACCTAAAGGAGTTTCTTGGCGGCAAGCGCTTCGACATAGATGATGAAGTAAAAGAAGCAGTTAAAAACTGGTTGTCTTCGCAGGCGGCCGATTTCTACGACTTAGGCATTCAAAAGCTTGTTGAACGATGTGACAAATGTTTAAATAAGCATGGAAATTATGTAGAAAAATAGAGAAATATGCAAGGAATGTAAATAAAACAATTGTTTTTGAAAAAAAAAAAAATTGATTTTTTTTTTCTTACCTTACTTTTGGAATAGCCCTCGTAATATAGTCTCCTCGGGTGACTGGCCGAGTGAGCGGGGTGTCATCACACGACATTGCAGTGACCTGAATCTGTCACCATCTTCTGGTGAAGTGGAGGACGGGGTGGGAGCCTCGTAGGTGGCTAAATGCGCACGAGGTTGACGTGTGTGCAGCTGATTGGCTAACTCGGTCAACGACTGGGTAGTAGAGTGGGGGTAGTGCTGGTAGAAGCGTGGAGTGGACTCGGTTAGTTTGAGGAAGGCTGTAGGATGGCAGCCAAAAGCTCGGATTATGAAATAAACAATGCGGCACAACCCCGAAAATCTGTTAATCGTGAACAAAGACGGCCAATGAAGCTGTAGGAATCGTTTACTTGAGTACTTATTTAGTTACTTTTATGTACAGGCTTCAATATTTCTTAACAAATGTTAAATGCCATACCACCTTATACGAGAATGAATCAAAAAAAGTAAGGTACACTTGCTCGCCGTGCGTCGTGACTAGGGTTGCCACCTTTTTTTAATTGAAAATAAAGTACATTGGTTATTAAAGGTAAGGAAAATAAAATACATAGTGGCAAAATAAAGTACAATTTCTTTATTATTATGTTCAAAAACATATTTTTATTGCTTTTCGCAAGTTTTATTAAATTATTACCACTGCTAAACAATTGCACAGGATCTTTACAGTCTATATTAACTTAAAGTAGATTAGTAATTCGGTTTTTATCAGATTCAGAGACGCTATGTTTCTTTCGCCTCGCAATTTGCAATTCATTACAGAAAAAAACTTTTTTCTGTGAATGTTGATGTAGTGGTAATGGACAGTAAAAATGAAATTGCTTTATAGAAGTTTGAAAAATTATCTTAAGTCTTATTAAATACTTGCTGCTATTTTTGTGCAGTAGATAATTCCGGCAGACCTTTAGAACTATGTATCAGATCATAAAGTTTGTTTAATAAAGCAATTTCTCCATAAAGATAATCCATATCGATATTAAGGTTTTGCAGTTTTAAATTTTCTATTATGTTAACAATATTATAACAAATTCAGCAATGCTTTTTTAAGTTATATTGCCAAGTGTAAATTAGCAGTTTATGTCATTAAATTCAAACCATTCATTCAGGTACTCTAAGGGTTTGCAAATAAATAATAAAAAAATTTCAGCATAACATTTTCACTATCTATTTGATTCTTTTCACTATCAAAATTATGTTTTGTAGGTGTACATGGAGTCGCCCATTTTATCCCGCGCCCGAAATTCCTAGCGCCGGCCCTGTATAACATAAATTTATAAAACTGATAAATCGTATACTTATTGCTCTCAAACCGCTTTACAGAAAATAAACAAAAAGTTTTGACAAAAAAATGACATTGATAACGATGACATTTGAGGTTAGGTTGCGTTCAAAAATAAGCGTTCAAGTGGCACTGGGGACCTATCAGTTTGGCACCGATAGATAACGTACCATTTTACGCAAAATGCTTAAGACCAAACTTTTTTAAATCCCAGAGAAATCAAATTATGCGAAATAAAGTATTTTTGTGTACTTTGTTTTCACAAAGTATCTAGTGGAATTACCAGAAATAACGTACAATACTTTATTATAAAGTACAGGTGGCAACCCTAGTCGTGACTGTGTGCAATGCGGAGCAAGCTACATTTACTGCTGTCACGTCCGATAGGAAGGTCGGTGTGGTATCCCGTCGTGTTGTGTATGCGGAGTGGGCTAGGTTCAGTGGCGGTGCGTGCACGGAGGGTATGCCGCACGTGGAATTTACGCCGAAAGGCACGACAATCAACTTGGCTTCGTATTGTCAAACCAGTTGCATAAGGCTATAAAAGAAAAGTGGCAGGTAAAATTGAATCATCATCATTATCGTTAGGGACCATCTCCAGCTTCCCAGGTGTTGTTTACGAGCCTTGGTTGTTATAGACGATTGTTTTCCACCTTTTCCTGTCCAGAAAGGTTTCTCTGTCTGTGATGTACTCCCAATTCCAGCCTCTTCTCTCTACGTCCTCCTTCAGTTGGTCTGTCCATCTTCTTCTTGGTCTTCCCACTGGTCTTTTGCCCATTATCCTTTTTTCCAAATAAGTTTTTGGCAGTCTTTTACTAGTCATTCTCTTCACATGCCCAAACCACCGACAACACAACACCTTACACGGCCCGTCGAATGTTCGAACTGCTGCAGCGATTCGAGTGGGAGGTGTGGCAACTACCTCCATACAGTCCAGACTTAGTGCCGTGCGATTATCGTGTGTTTGGCAAGCTGAAAAAGGATCTCGGTGGATGACGATTCCGAAACGATGAGGATGTGAAAACAGCTGTCTCCAGATGGTCACATAGTGCTGGAGGTGATTTCTGCGCATCCGGAATTGAATAGTTGGTTGATCGTTCCGAGAAATGTTAACAGTCTCTTGGGGATACTTTGTATGTTGTCATAGCCGTGTAGGTGGTTTCATAAGTGGCCGTAACTTGAAAGTGTAACATTTTATTCACACAGCAACACATATCACAGAGATGTTGATATGTTGTATGCATTTTTTTCAGGTTGGTTGTATTCTGTTAAGGTCAGTGACCGTTTGGCGTAAATACAGAATGTTTTAAATTTTCCTAACTGTTTCGTAATATGTTAATATGTTGTAAGTATTTTGATGCGTACCTATTACACTAAACAAAAAATATTTGCTACAAAAGTACGGTTCTACTTTTCATTATACAGGGTGTTTCAAAAAGAATATACGTATTACAAAGTATTCTTTTGTCCAAACTATCGATCGCTGCGCCCCGGCTCGGCTATTGGAGAAACGAATACATAGTCTAGTTTATTTAATAGCTGGTAGATGTCAGTCGTGTTATTCTTGGTAACCGTCATATGTTTAAAATGGCTACTCCACAGCAGAAATCATTTTGTGTTATCGAGTTTGCGAAGTGCAATTCCGTGATTACAGTGCAAAGACGTTTCAGGTTGAGGTACCAAATGCATTCTCCCAATGGGTGGAACATTCATAGATGGTATCGACAGTTTGTAGATACCGGATGTGTATGTAAAGGAAAGAGTACTGGCCGCCCTCGTGTTTCTGAGGCACATGTTGTACGAATTCAAACTGCTTTCCTACGTAGTCCTTCAAAATACACTCGCCGTGCCAGTCGGGAGTTACAACTACCTACAACAACAATTTGGTGTGTTTTGATACGTCGGTTGGTTATGAAGCCGTACAAGTTACAGTTGTTACAAGCTCTGCGTCCTGATGACAAACGGAAACGTGTGGCATTTTGTAATGAGATTAATGATGCTATTGACAGTGATAACACTTTCGCACAATGCATCGTGTTCAGTGATGAAGCGACTTTCCATGTTAGTAGTCAGGGAAACAAACACAATGTTCAAATTTGGGGTCTACAGAACCCACATGCAGTCATTGAACATGTACGATTCGCCTAAAGTCAATGTGTTTTGTGCAATATCCTGATCATCTGTTTACAGCCCATTCTTCTTTGATGGAAACACGGTTAACAGTCAGCAGAATCTCGCTATGTTACAAAACTGCTTGTTTCCGAGGCTGTACGAAGACAACTTCATTTTTCAACAAGACGGGGCACCCCCTCACTGGAGTCGCCAAGTGCGTGAATATCTGAATGAAACTCTACCGAACCGTTGGATTGGTCGTCAAGGAGCTGGCGACTTAGCATACATCAGCTGGGCTCCACGGTCACCGGATTTGACACCGTGTGACTTCTTCCTGTGGGGTTTCATTAAAGACAACGTTTATGTACCACCACTCCCACAGAACCTTGAGGGCTTGAGGAACCGGATCCGTACTGTCGTAACATCAGTGACGAAGGACATGCTTTTCCGAGTATGGGAGGAATTTGAGTATCGATTTGATATTGTTCGTGTGGCTGATGGAGGACATATTGACCATCTGTAATCTGAACTTAAGAGATTCGTAAATATGTGTGTAAAGTTTCATATTCGTATGTCTTACAGTTTAATAAATATATGCATTCGAAATACGTATAGTCTTTTTGAAACACCCTGGATTACAAGCATTCTACCTCACTATTCATCGCATAAATTCACAAAATTTTCGCACGGGTCGTCTAGTTTGAATGTATTGCTGTTCATTTGTATGATAACTTGAACCAGATATTAACATACTTGCAATATAATTCCAGCCCTTTTTAACTGTTTTTAAATTATTTTAAATTTAATTTAATAATCGCCAATTATTTGTGGTGTTTGTCAGGTTTTTTTTGATAGTAAGTAGCCACAATACAAACTGGCCGGTCTGCGATCACAGGATACAGTTCCACATTACTTCAGAAAGACATCCCAGTGTCTAGTACTAGTATCATCATAAAGCTGTATAAATGCCAATTTACTTTATCATTTGTGAATCTATGTTGCCATGGAGATTTTAAGAAATTTAGTCAAATATTTATAACGTAAGCTGGTATAAATCACTCCACAACCTGAGGATCTGCTTCTACCGATAGCGAAGCGTGTAAGCACCCGATTCTTTCTGTCGCCGCTTATTTGCATTTTGAAGGCTGTTTGTGTTCGCAGATCGTGGAGCAGCCGGGCCTGTGGGAGGTGCACGGCGGGGGTGTCCGTGTGGGTGGCGAGGAAGGCGGCGAAGTGCCGCCCTGTGCCGGCTGGAAGTGCACTGCGTTCTGAAGAGTCTCGGCGCCACAGTTAACAGTGTTTGTGAAATCGGAATATCGGGACGTGTGTCGAATACTAGAACTCTGTTAGTGCTACATTTTTTAGTCATTGTTATAATTTTTGCGAATATTTTTGCAATTTTTACTACTTGTGTTGTTGGAGATACTTGTGAAGACCTGCAGTCAGGTATTAAAGTTACAATTTGTAACACTGTACTCTGCAGACGACTGAGAAAACTGACGTGTATCTCTTACGACAACTTTGGAAAGTGTAGTCAGAGCTTCTCGTAATATTCAGACGTACACGTATGGCAAACAAGTGTTTATTATTGTGAACAACACAAAATGGAAATTTTAGAATAAGGCTCCATTATTTTCTTACAAATTCTATTACTGTGGTGAGAAATAATAGGTGAATCAGGAAAGGCACAAACGATAGCCCAATATGTGTAAAACTTCTAATTGTTAGTTGATTAATTTACTAAGTCAAAGTATTGTGGTTTCTTTCTTTTTTGCTTTTCTGTAGTTCCGTCAGCTATGCTGTACAATAGCTGTGATAAAGTCAGTATGTCTTAATGCATTTTAACCAGTCTAAGAAGTGCAGTTACTAAGCTCATTTATATATTTATAGGGAACAAAAGTGAAGAATATCATTTTTAAATTATAGAGAATGTACTCCCAGCCAACTGAAGTGACCAATATTTTTCAGACCTATAGTCAAAAAAGTTTTGCGATTTTGAAAAATGTATCGTACAAAGATAACTTGGAAATAAGCAAATTATCTAAGTGTGTTAACATGGCAAATAAATTCATGATAATTCTTCACTTTTATACATTGTCACCATTTGGAAAAGTTTTTTTCAACATCTACTACCATTCCTCAGTGTCAGGACAAGGTCACGGAGAACGTGAACATGCATGTGTCGTCAGTTAAACGTAATGCACAGTTCTCTCACAAATAATTATCTTAAGCTTAATATACATTTTCTTTATTTGACTTTAAATATTAGCTATGGCTGTTCAAAATATTGATGACATTTCAAATCCTTTACTAAAAGAAAGTTCATATACAACAAAGCAATGTCCACACTGTCTTGCTAAAATGTTAGAATTTTTGTAAATATTTAATGTGATGGTTATTATTGGTAATATGCTATCTTTAGTGGTTACTTTTTTCAGGTATTTATACAATATAAGTGTGCATTCTTTCCTATCCATGCAACAAAAATATATTAAAATTGTTTTCTTAAATAATAAAAAAGGTTTTGTTCCGTTACTGTTTTTAAATAGTTTAACTCAAATGATCACTTATCTGAAGGGATAATATATAAGTATTGTGGGACATCTCAACAAAACCTAAACTGTTTCATATGATAACTTTCTACATTACAGATTAATCTCGTGGAGATATATTATCCTATTTAGTTTTGTCAGTTTTAATCTTC
>JARYHS010007075.1:10508070-10562386 GCA_031002005.1 Vandiemenella viatica
GGCTCTGGCTGTTAAGCAACGCGGAGCGTGGTTAGCACTCGGTTGGGTGACCGCCGCCTACGACCAATCACAGCGAAACAGAACTGCGAGCGTCGTGAGGTTGCTAAGCGACACTAGTAAACACCTAGTACAGGGTTAGCCAGTGAAACGGGAAGATTTAAATAAGTAACTAATTCTTTAAGAAAATTAATTTTATTTTTTAATGGTTATAAATATAAAGAAAACAAGGTAGCCATTTACTGTACAATAAGTGAAAAAATTATTTTTTTAATGTAACATTTGTCAAATGTCCTCCATTGGAATCTATGCACTGCAGCCGGGCCTGGAAGTTTCTCATGACATTTTGCAGCATATTGACTGGTATTCCTTCGATTTCGTCCCGAATTCGTTGTTTTAGGGCTGGGATAGTTCTAGGTGGATCGTTCTGAAAAACTCTTGTTTTTAAGTAACCCCATAGAAAAAAGTCGCAGGCTGTCAAATCTGGAGAGCGAGGGGGCCAAGGGATATCCCCGTTTCGGGAAATAACGCCGCCTGGAAACAAAGCATTCACAGCATTCATGGCAACTCTTGCAGTGTGGCTTGTTGCCCCATCTTGTTGGAACATTGTGTGTTCATTCACTGGAAAATGGGCGAGTTGTGGCGTAAGAAAGTTCTGGATCATTACAACGTAACGCACAGAGTTAACAGTCACAGCACTTCCATTGATATCCTCAAAGAAAAATGGGCCTATGATTCCTCTTGTCGACATTGCGCACCAAACCGTCACTTTTTCAGCATGAAGAGGCATTTCATGAAGTGCGCCAGGGTTTTCCTCCGACCAGTATCTGAAGTTTTGTTTATTTACAAAACCAGACAGGTGAAAATGCGCCTCATCGCTCATCCACAAGTTGTTTACTTGGTCGACATTTTCTTCAAGTCTTCTGGCCATTTCCTCACAAAATTGTAATCGTTTCTGATTGTCAGTTGGTTAGAGAGATTGCACAATCTGTATTTTGTATGGGTGAAAATTTAAATCTTCATGAAGAATCCTTCTCACAGAAGTGTTACTTATTCCAAGGCGTAGAGCATGTTGTTTGGCAGATCGGCGTGGACTTTTGAGCATTGCCTATTGAACAGTAGCGATGTTTTGAGGGGTTCGAACGGTTTTTGCACTCCCACCTCGTTTTTTAGATGTTGATCCAGTTTGTTCAAGGTTGTTTATCCACGAACGAATTGCGTTATCCGAAGGAACAGGCCTGTTGCGCGGTATGTTGAAATGGCTTCGAAAAGCACGTCGCGTTTTCACCAAACTCTCACCATTCGTATAATACGCTTTAACCGCGTAGCCGCTATGTTCACCCGTCCAACGATCCATCTCAACTAAATGGCGGGACACGCAGGTGGAACGGAGCCGGCCACTATTACCCCCACCACTCACATTACAACTGTCAAGGCCATCTCCAATCTTCCCGTTTTACTGGCTAACCCGGTATTCATGGCAAGATCACCGCTACATAATTGACCTGATGATGGCTGCTGAGCTAGTTGCCAAAAGTTTTACGCTTTTTAATAAAATCCAGCTGCAAACCCGAGAAGATTTGTTGTCATTTATTTGCCGGGAAAGCCTACACTCACATAATAGGTTTCTCTTTTGCACGGAGGCTTTTTTAGCTAGTGCTGCTCAGCTCTTAACATCATTTGAGCCATCAGTTGTAATTTTAGTTCGTAATAACACAGAAATACTTTTCCTATTGCATTCGATCCTATTTTTATATCTACTCTGCAATTATTGCTATCGTTTGTGCTACATTTCATCATCTTTCCCTTGCTTTGGTTTGTATTTATATTTAGTCTGAAATCTTCCTTCAGTTTTGTTTTCCAGTGCTATTCAGTAATTTCTTAAGATTTTCAGTATATTCGGTCAAAAGGATAATTTCATCAGAAAATCTAAGCATATTGATTTTTTCTCCTTGAACACTTTACGCCACATTCAAAAAATTTTCTTCCTTCCTTTATTACATCCTTTCATACAAGTTGAATAGTTAATAGCCTTATCACGCGCTCTTTTTTTAATTGGTACATGTCACTCATGATTCTCTATTTGTATAAATTATAAAATATTCTTCTATCTCGATATTTTAAACCTGACTTCTTTAAAAAAATTGACATCTTGTCACATGTAACAAAAGATTTTTATAAGTCAAGAAATGTCATAAAAGTATCTATGTTTTTCTTGATCCGCTATTCAAATATCAGTCTTAAATCCAGAATTGCTCCTCTTGTCTTTCTTAAACCCAAACTGATCTTCACCTACTATCTATTCTACTATCAGTTCTATTCTTTTGTATATTATCCATATCTGCAAACGGAAGAATAGAAGTAATGCCAAAAAACGCTGGATAGAATCTAGTCCTTCATTATATTTGCCACACTGAAAAACAAATACTGAATAATACACAATAAAAATTAAAGATTTACACCCAAAGGATTTTCACACTTCTCAGTATAGTTTAACCACCATATTATTCACAGAAATAGGAGTCCACTTGTTGTGTGTACACATACAAAACGTGAAACATCTATGGGTCTTATACACTTTTTGTGTGCAACTTTAATTATCTGATTGGTATATTCTAATCTTTACATTACTTTCCTTCAACTTTTCCCTCAACCAGTCCCGCATGTCTTGAAATGTGCCCCACCATTCTCTCTCTTCCACAAGCTTTTTTCCTCGCCCATCATTTCCAAAACACATTAATTTCATACTTTATCTTTCAACTTAATTTTAAACGTCCTTCTATAGCACCACATTTCAAATGCTTCCATTTTCCTTCTTTCTGGTATTCCTAAAGTCCATGCTTCACTACCACAAAGTGCTGTGTTACACAAATAGAGTTTTAAAAAGTTCTTTCTAAGTCCTAGATCAACCAATATTTGAAACCACTTACTTCTCCTATTGCATCTGATCCTATTTTTATCTTTACTCTACTACCGTTGGTATCATTTCTGCCACATTTCATCACTTTCTTTCTTGTTTTGATTTATATTCAGTGTGAAATCTTCCATCAGTATTTTGTTCATGTTATTCAGTAACTTCTCAGTATCCTCAGCCTGTTCTGCTAACAAGAGAATGTCATCAGCAAAACGTAGCATACTGATCTTTTTATCCTTGAACTCTTAATTTAATTTTAATTGCAATGAAGCACACGCTCCGGTGGAAATTTCCCTACACACCCCAACTTTCCCCTATCCTACACTCACCTACATTTGCCCTCTACAAATTTTATCTTTAAATTCTTTTAACGTTTTCAGTAAGTTATTCATCATTCCCCTTGGTAACTCCATTCCAATCCCTGACACCCTTACCTAAAAAAGAGAATTTTCCCACACCCTTGTGCCTGAAATCGAGTGCCAGCTTGTGGTCATGGTCATCTTTTCCCTTCCATGAACTACTTTTCATACCTATTGCAATATCTTTCCATGCCTCATCGCCAGTATACGCCCTGTACACTCCCATGACCCTCCTCATCCTCCTCCTGTCTTGCAATGAATCCCATTCCAGCTCCTTTATCATATCCGTCACTGATTGCATTCTGCCATAATTTCCAGAAACAAATCTAGCAGCCCTTCTTTGCACCTTCTCCAACTCCTGTATTTGATACACAAAATGTGGGTCCCATACTACACTACCATATTCGAGCAATGGTCTTACCAAAGTTTTGTAACCCGATTCCTTTACTTCTCTCGTGCATCCCCTCATCACTCTCTCCAACAAGTGCAGAATTTTGAAACCTTTTCCTACCACCTATCCAATGTGTCCTGCCCAGTTAAGTTTGTTATCAAACGTAATGCCAAGATATTTACATTTCAAGTCTTCAGCAAGCAATTCTTTCCCCACCTTATATCCATAATTAACCTTTTGTTTTTTATTTGTGTATCTAATTAAAAAACAAAAGGTTAATTATGAATATAAGGTGGGGAAAGAATTGCTTGCTGAAGACTTTAAATGTAAATATCTTGGCATTACATTTGATAACAAGCTAAACTGGGCAGGACACATAGGACAGGTGGTAGGAAAAGGTTTCAAAATTCTGCACTCTTATGCCACATGAAAATGTTTCTTTCCCTTCCATTATTGCTTTCTCTACATTTATTACATATTCTTTTATAGATTATAAAGCATTCTTCTATCTTGATATTTTAAACCTGACTTCTTTAAAATTTGGAATATCTTGTACCACTTAATATTATCAAAAGCTTTTTCTATATCAACAAATGCAGTAAAAGTATCTTTGTTTTTCTTGATTTGCTCTTCAAGTATTATCTTAAATATAAATGAAGTTTCTCTCGGCGTTCAGAATTAATATAGTCTCCTCGGATGACTGGCCGAGTGAGCGGGGTGTCATCACACGATATTGCAGTGATCTGAATCTGTCGCCATCTTCTGGTGAAGTGGAGGACGGGGTGGGAGCCTCGTAGGTGGCTAAATGCGCACGAGGTTGACGTGTGTGCAGCTGATTGGCTAACTCGGTCAACGACTGGGCAGTAGAGTGGGGGTAGTGCCGGTAGAAGCTTGGAGTGGACTCAGTTTGAGGAAGGCTGTAGGATGGCAGCCTAAAGCTCAGATTATGAAATAAACAATGCGGCACACCCCGAAAATCTGTTAATCGTGAACAAAGACGGCAGCGGAAGCCTTAGTAATCATTTACTTGAGTGCTTGTTTAGTTACTTTTATGTACAGTCTTCAATATTTCTTAACAAATATTAATGCCATACCACCTTATACGAGAATGAATCAAAAAGTAAGGTACACTTGCTCGCCGTGCGTCGTGACTAGGGTTCCCACCTTTTTTTATTGAAAATAAACTACATTGGTTATTAAAGGTAAGGAAAAAAAAGTACATAGTGGGAAAATAAAGTACAATTTCTTTATTATTATGTTCAAAAACATATTTTTATTGCTTTTCACAAGTTTTTTTAAATTATTATGACTGCTAAACAGTTGCACAGGATCTTTACAGTCTATATTAACTTAAAGTAGATTAGTAATTCGGTTTTTATCAGATTCAGAGACGCTATGTTTCTTTTGCCTCGCAATTTGCAATTCATTACAGAAAAAAACTTTTTCTGTGAATGTTGTTGTAGTGGCAATGGACAGTAAAAATGAAATTGCTTTATAGAAGTTTGCAAAATTATCTTAAGTCTTATTAAATACTTGCTGCTATTTTTGTGCAGTAGATAATTCCGGCAAACCTTTAGAACTATATATCAGATCATAAAGTTTGTTTAATAAAGAAATTTGTCCATAAAGATAATCCATATCTATATTAAGGTTTTGCAGTTTTAAATTTTCTATTATGTTAACAATATTATAACAAATTCAACAATGCTTTTTAAATTTATATTGCCAAGTGTAAATAAGTAGTTTGTGTCATTAAAATCAAACCATTCATTTAGGTACTCTAAGGGTTTGCAAATAAATAATAAAAAAATTTCAGCATAACATTTTTACTATCTATTTGATCCTTTTCACTATCAAAATTATGTTTTGTAGGTGTACATGGAGTTGCCCATTTTACCCCGGGCCTGAAATTCCTAGCGCCGGCCCTGTATAACATAAATCTATAAAACTGATAAATCGTATACTTATTGATCTCAAACCGCTTTACAGAAAATAAACAAAAAGTTTTGACAAAAAAAAAGACATTGATAACGATGACATTTGAGGTTAGGTTGCGTTCAAAAATGAGCGTTCAAGTGGCGCTGGGGACCTATCAATTTGGCACCAATAGATAACGTACCATTTTACGCAAAATGCTTAAGACCAAACTTTTTTAAATCCCAGAGAAATCAAATCATGCGAAATAAAGTATTTTTGTGTACTTTGTTTTCACAAAGTATCTAGTGGAATTACCAGAAATAACGTACAATACTTTATTATAAAGTACAGGTGGCAACCCTAGTCGTGACTGTGTGCAATGGGGAGCAAGCTACAGTAACTGCTGTCACGTCCGGTAGGAAGGTCGGCGTGGTATCCCGTCGTGCTGTGTTTGCGGAGTGGGCTAGGTTCAGTGGCGGTGCGTGCACGGAGGGTATGCCGCACGTGGAATTTACGCCGAAAGGCACGACAATCTACTCGGCTTCGTATTGTCAAACCAGTTGCATAAGGCTATAAAAGAAAAGTGGCAGGTAAAATTAAATCATCATCATTATCGTTAGGGACCATCTCCAGCTTCCCGGGTGTTGTTTACGAGCCTTGGTTGTTATAGACGATTGTTTTCACCTTTTCCTGTCCAGAAAGGTTTCTCTGTCTGTGATGTACTCCCAATTCCAGCCTCTTCTCTCTACGTCCTCCTTCAGTTTGTCTGTCCATCTTCTTCTTGGTCTTCCCACTGGTCTTTTGCCCACTATCCTTTTTTCCAAATAAGTTTTTGGCAGTCTTTTACTAGTCATTCTCTTCACATGCCCAAACTACCGACAGCACAACACCTTACACGGCCCGTCGAATGTTCAAACTGCTGCAGCGATTCGAGTGGTGTGGCAACTACCTCCATACAGTCCAGACTTAGTGCCGTGCGTTTATCGTGTGTTTGGCAAGCTGAAAAAGGATCTCGGTGGACGACGATTCCGAAACGATGAGGATGTGAAAACAGCTGTCTCCAGGTGGTCACATAGTCCTGGAGGTGATTTCTGCGCATCCGAAATCGAAAAGTTGGTTGACCGTTCCGAGAAATGTTTACAGTCTCTTGGGGACTACGTGGAAACGTGTGTATGTTGTCATGAGTGGCCGTAACTTGGAAGTGTAACATTTTATTTGCACAGCAACACATATCACAGAGGTGTTGATATGTTGTGTGCATTTTTTTCAGGTTGGTTGTATTCTGTTAAGGTCAGTAACAGTTTGTCGTAAATACAGAGTGTTTTAAATTTTCCTAACTGTTTCGTAATATGTTGCAAGTATTTTGATGCGTACCTATTACACTAATAAAAATATTTGCTACAAAAGTACGGTTCTACTTTTCATTATATTACAAGCATTCTACCTCACTATTCATCGCATAAGTTCACGAAATTTTCGCACAGGTCGTCTAGTTTGAATGTATTGCTGTTCATTTGTATGATAACTTGAGCCAGATATTAACATACTTGCGATATAATTCCAGCCCTTTTTAACTGTTTTTAAATATTTAGATTATCTTAAATGTAATTTAATAATAGCCAATTATTTGTGGTGTTTGTCAGTTTTTTTTGGATAGTAAGTAGCCACAGTACAAACTGGCCGGTCTGCGATCACAGGATACAGTTCCACATTACTTCAGAAAGACATCCCAGTGGCTAGTGTACTAGTATCATCATATCAGAAGGAAAAACAATCAATGAAAGCAGTTTCACAAAATTCCTGGGTGTATGTCTAGATAACAAATTGAACTGGAAACAGCTTATTCAACAACTTCTTAAAAAACTGAATTCTGCAATATTTTCACTTAGGGTAATCTCTAGAAAAGCTAATATAGAAACCAGAAAGTTAGTATATTTAGCATATTTTCATTCCCTGCTCACTTATGG
The DNA here is from genome assembly GCA_031002005.1 of Vandiemenella viatica. Classification (NCBI taxonomy): domain Eukaryota; kingdom Metazoa; phylum Arthropoda; class Insecta; order Orthoptera; family Morabidae; genus Vandiemenella; species Vandiemenella viatica. The sequence continues at coordinate 10,515,616 of JARYHS010007075.1, forward strand.
CATCTCATTCTGGGGAAACTCGTCACAAGCACAGAGGGTATTTAAATTGCAAGAACGTGCTATAAGAACTATTTGTGGAGCAAGCCCACAGACGTCGTGCAGAAATCTATTTAAAAACCTGGGTGTACTAACAATGCCAGCACAGTATGTATACTCTGTACTATCATTTGTAGTGGAAAATCCTGAACACTTCAATCTTAATGCGGACATACATAGCCATAATACTAGGAATAAATATAATATTTACAAGGATTATAAATCACTGTCAATTGTACAGAAAGGGTTAACATTTACTGGAGCTTCCTTATTCAATGTCTTGCCAACAGAAATTAAATGTTAGCTACAAAAACCCAACTACTTTAAGTCCAAACTGAAAGAGTTTCTGCTTCAGAACCCATTTTATTCTGTGAAAGAATTTTCTTCTTGGAATTTGGTAACTAAGAATGACTGATAAAGTAGTATATACGGTGTATGGAAGGGGAAGGTTACAAAGTTGTCCACATTACTAAAATGATATATGGTTTTTCTTTCTGTTGAAACTTTTGACAAATGAAGTAATTACACTGTTTACAAAATTTCACTCATATATAGTAACTAACATGGGATAGCATGCACTCAAAAACTGCTGGAAAAAATTATGATACTAACAGGTTTTTAAGTAATTGACTGCTTATGAGTTGTGGTAACTGGTTGGTAAGAAAATAACTGGTTGTTAGATGCTGGTAACAAGTTTATACACTGTTCCACATAATAAGTATTAACTAACTTGTATTTGTAGATTACAGGAAATATTGGTTATACTAATGGGTCGTAACTAACTTCTTGTCAATATATAATATTCATGTGGCGGGCTCGGATGTGACCACATCTTTCCCCCTGCCATATGTCTCGCCTCCCACATGACTAAGACTAAAGTCGAAATATTCTGCAATTCGTTTGTTTTTGTGTTTTTACGTGTCTCGCCCTCCTGCCTTCATCTGTGGTAAGTGACGGGTAACTGTTTATTTTCCCTATACTATCTTATTTTCAGTGCCTCGCGGCAGTTTCTTTGTTTCCTTTATCCAATATATAATATTATCAATTATATAGTAATAATATTGACATTACTAATAAGTGTATGTGCTGTTCCACATCGCCGAGATTATTCTCACATGGGATCAAAGTGAACATATCTATCTATCGAAAGCTATATAAATGCCAATTTACTTTATCATTTGTGAATCTATGTTGCCATGGAGATTTTAAGAAATTTAGTCAAATATTTATAACGTAAGCTGGTATAAATCACTCCACATCCTGAGGATCTGCTTCTACCGATAGCGAAGCGTGTAAGCACCCGATTCTTTCTGTCGCCGCTTATTTACATTTTGAAGGCTGTTTGTGTTCGCAGATCGTGGAGCAGCCGGGCCTGTGGGAGGTGCACGGCGGGGGTGTCCGTGTGGGTGGCGAGGATGGCGGCGAAGTGCCGCCCTGTTCCGGCTGGAAGTGCAGTGCGTTCTGAAGAGTCACGGCGCCACAGTTGACAGTGTTTGTGAAATCGGAATATCGGGACGTGTGTCGAATACTAGAACTCTGTTAGTGCTACATTTTGTAGTCATTGTTATGATTTTTGCGAATATTTTTGCAATTTTTACTACTTGTGTTGTTGGAGATACTTGTGAAGACCTGCAGTCAGGTATTAAAGTTACAATTTGTAACACTGTACTCTGCAGACGACTGAGAAAACTGACGTGTATCTCTTACGACAACTTTGGAAAGTGTAGTCAGAGCTTCTCGTAATATTCAGACGTATGGCAAACAAGTGTTTATTATTGTGAACAACACAAAATGGAAATTTTAGAATAAGGCTCCAGTATTTTCTTACAAATTCTATTACTGTGGTGAGAAATAACGGTGGTGAATCAGGAAAGGCACAAACGATAGCCCAATATGTGTACAACTTCTAATTGTTAGTTGATTAATTTACTAGGTCAAAGTATTGTGGTTTCTTTCTTTTTTGCTTTTCTGTAGTTCTGTCAGCTATGCTGTACAATAGCTGTGATAAAGTCGGTATGTCTTAATGCATTTTAACCAGTCTAAGAAGTGCAGTTACTAAGCTCATTTATATATTTATAAGGAATAAAAGTGAAGAATATCATTTTTAAATTATAGAGAATGTACTCCCAGCCAACTGAAGTGACCAATATTTTTCAGACCTATAGTCAAAAAAGTTTTGCGATTTTGAATAATGTATCGTACAAAGATCACTTGGGAATAAGCAAATTTTCGAAGTGTGATAATATGGCAAATAAATTCATGATAATTCTTCACTTTTATACATTGTCACCATTTGGAAAAGTTTTTTTCAACATCTACTACCATTCCTCAGTGTCAGGACAAGGTCACACAGAACGTGAACATGTATGTGTCATCAGTTAACCGTAATGCACAGTTCTCTCACAAATAATTATCTTAAGCTTAATATACATTTTCTTTATTTGACTTTAAATATTAGCTATGGCTGTTCAAAATATTGATGACATTTCAAATCCTTTACTAAAAAAAGTTCATATACAACAAAGCAATGTCCACACTGTCTTGCTAAAATGTTAGAATTTTTGTAAATATTTAATGTGATGGTTATTATTAGTAATATGCTATCTTTAGTGGTTACTTTTTTCAGTTATTTATACAATATAAGTGTGCATTCTTTCCTATCCATGCAACAAAAATATATTAAAATTGTTTTCTTAAATAATAAAAAGGTTTTGTACCGTTACTGTTTTTAAATAGTTTCACTCAAATGATCACTTATCTGAAGGGATAATATATATGTATTGTGGGACATCTCAACAAAACCTAAATTGTTTCATATGATAACTTTCTACATTACAGATTAATCTCGTGGAGATATATTATCCTATTTAGTTTTGTCAGCTTTAATCCTCTTTTAAAGCTTTTATTTTAACTGCTTCATTAGTTTGTAGTTTTGTTTTAAAAATAATTTTTTGATGAACACAAAACACAGAAGCACCATGCAGCGAGTGATAAAACTGCATAAATCTGGATGATTGAAACATTGTATGGATAGTGATTGTTTTTTCTTCCTAATTGTACTTCCATTAGTTTGTTGGGCATATGGAACATAATCTGGGAATTTATATGAGACAAAGTGACACCACCATTACCCCAGAACACTTCAGCTGGAGATCTGAATCATGGTTGCTCTTTGCCATCTTGAAAACCAGATATTTGTTTTGCATTTTTGTTTGAACAGACCATTGATAGTTTATAAAGTTCATGCCGGAAATATTATTTTTGGAAAATTATTCGTTCTTAAAGCTGTCTTCAATCTCTGATAATTTTGTACTGAAGTTACGATGTTTAGAAAAACAACTGTGGATTGTCCATTTGTTTTTTCCTGTCTCGGTGGAGTGTTAAAATTTATGAAGGAACTGAGCATGTTTTGTGCAATAATGGATATGAGAACTCGTTCTCAAATGTTGCATAATTTATAACTGTTTGCGAGAGTATGTAGAGGTTATTGCGATTGTCTGGAATTTAAGTGTGGTATATTGAATATTTAATCATGAGCCACAGTGTTGGTATATTTTCCTTAAAAATATGCAATGAAATCAATTATTTACATACTGTTAATACTCCAAGAGTGTTATAATTGTAGGTAACTTGTTGAAATTTAAATGGCAGCTTATTTGGAGATGAGAAAATTTATTGTACTTGCTTAAACTTTCTTGTATACAGTTTTTGAAAGTAAAATAATTATATTTTCTTCTTTATTTTTTCAAAGTTGACAACTCTAAAACAATACTGCAAAAGCTTGTAACTTTGTTTGTATATTTGTATTGCTGGCTTTACTTATTGGTTCTGCTAATAAACAAGATTTCTAGAGGTAATTAGTTTTTTATTTAGGAATGTTTTGTACCTTTAAGCTAATTTGCAATTTGTGAAAGAATTTTATTTCTTATAGTATATTGCAATCTTGTGATGAGGCATCATAACAGACAAATATGGGGGACACAATTCGAAGTATTTCAGGAGAACTCTCATTCTGCATTATGGGTGCTATCTTAGCAGGTGTACACACTCTCTTTGCCTTTTCCACATTTTTTTTTTTTTTTTTTTCCTTCCTTTCCCACTTGAAACGTGCTTCGCTGTTAACTTCTTTCTTTAGCTCATATTTCAGAACTAGAATATTCATATACATATTTTCAATGAAGGAAGGCTCGTTTTATAATAATTCCATTTTAATAACAACGATTCCTAAAGCTAAACCAACACCCGTCATACAATCTACATCGGTTGTTGTTTAAGACTTCCTTTCCGAAAAATTGCGGTTTCATGAATTGGTAAATCTGATCTCACGAAGCGACGTCTACTTTTCAAGAAGTTTGGTTCATCTGTTTGTAGATAATGACCAGCGAGAGGTAACAGGAAATCAAAGGCACATATATTTAATGTTCTCCGTGGAATTTTAATCTTTCATTTAACTTTCTTAAATGGTAAATAATTTTATAAAGTTATTGCCTTTTGGTATTAATCAGCCTCGTTACACACTGTTAGGCAAAATTGAATGTAGGGTTAGTAACGAGGATGTTGAAGCAGTTCTAGTGATTTTTGAAGTACAGAAAATAAGGAATAATATGTACTTGTATTTTAGTACTAATGAAATGTTTTCCCGTATTGACAAAAGTTAATTTTTTTTCCATAACAAGACTAATAGTGCATTTCAAAATATTTTAAGCGATAGGGGTTTATAATTTTGCATCATATCGGTATCATTGGTGTTAAGGACACATCTGATGGCTGTGTTTGGTGTCGGCAAATTCAAGCCCCGTAATTGGAAGAAATTTCTGCTATCTGGTATTTTGTTCTGAAGGCAGAAGAGATGTTGGTAGGCAGCTTTCAAGACCTTTCTGCAGTGAACACAGTAGAGCAGGGTGGCCACAGACCTGGAAAATCTGGAATTACCAGAGAATTTAAAGCAAACTTGAAGTATCAGGGAATCCAAGTAATTTCAAAAATTATCAGGGAATTTTAATTGCAACAACCCAAAATTATTTTTAATAATTTATTTTAATATTGAACTTTTGCATTAAATAATTCAGCTTATATATTTTTGACAAAAAACAGCTAAAAAATGCCGCATTTACACTAGCAACTTGCATCTCGTCTTGCGCCTCGTCGAGATAGGACGACGAGATGATCGTATGTGAGCAATGACGTGAACTCTCTCTGGAACTCAGCATTCGAAATTATATTTAAAAAAAAGGGTGGATGACATCCAAATCAGAATTACAGTACTACATGTAAACTCAGAAGTTATATTTATTACTGAATAAAACAGCAATCATAGAGTAGTAAGTTTGTAAAGGCGTTTTTATGTTTCACTAAACAGTTTTATAATTTCAAGCAAAGTGTGAAACAGATGTTCAAAAAAAAATTGAATTTGTGGAGAGTCTTCGAAGTCCTGTAGAATGTCACAAGCTGGTTTTGAACTTCTTTTGAGAAAAATTGAACCTTTAATATCTAAACAAAAGCCTATTCAAGATACCAATGCCAGAAAAAATGCAAATAGCAATAATTATATGGTTTTATAACTTTTTTGTATTATGATATAAGGCGAATTAAAACAGGGACAAAATAATATATCATGTAAATACTAACTGGAGGTCTAAATAGGTAAGATTTATAAAGTTTTGCATCATTCAGAGCTCTTTCAAATGCTGAATCGATGTGACAGTATAAACATCGTGCTCGTGCCTTTGACTTGCACCAAATAAACTGCCGCCAAGGCGAGCGGCACAGGCAAGCAACCACTCAAGGTGAGCCTACACGATTGCATGGTTTATACAAACTCGTGTTCATGCTATCTTGCGTAGACTCACGGAAACTTACGGGAAAGTGTTAACTCAGCAAGAGAAGACATTGAAGATGAAACAAAAGAAGCTACAATAACTGAACCAGGAGATTTGAACAGAAAAGTGTAGCAAATGAAAAAAGGCATAAAAAAGCTAACCTTTTGACTGAGTCAAGTTACTGATGAACAATTCAAAAATCTTCAATTATTTTATCCACCAAATATTGAAGATTACTAATTTGTTCTAGTTCATATTAGTCATTAGACCTATCTTATTTTTGTGGTACTCATTTTCAATTATGCTACATAAGATTACTAAATTAGTTAATATATTTTCAGATAAACATTCCTAAACATGTTTTTTTTCCATTTTTTTGAGTTTTATATCAGATTTAATTATTTACAATCAAAATCTAATTAAAACTTTAAATATCTTAATCATGCAAATAAACTTTCTAAATCAGAGAAAATATGGCAAATTTTTCTGGAAAACGTGGAAATATCAGGGAATTTTTAAATCATTACCTTGTGGCCACCCTGTAGAGAGACTGACATCGTGGGCTACAAGTGGTTGGTTCTGCATTTTACACTCTCCCTTCTTCATTTCTACACACACACATATATATACGCCATACTTACGTTTTCATAACTCCCATGCAAGAATACACACACGGGACATTTAAAGGAAGGTCCCGTCGATCTTACCTCTTGTCGAGTCTACTGGACCTAGACCGTATGAGGAATGTGTTCAATACACTGAGTGCCACAGTAGTAGTTGTACAGATTTACCCCAGGACCAACTAGTCAGTCGTGTGGAGCTGGTATGGCCAGTTTCTATTCCAGTCGTGTGTGCCACATGTGATTGAGGTTGTGGGATGCGAAGTGGCCAAAGGTTTGAAGTTAAACTGAAAGCATCAGCATCCAGTCTTCTATAACTTTGCAAGCAAACCTCCCCACTCCAAGCAGACACCACATTGCCATAACAATTTTTTAATTTTTGTCACGTATCTGTTCAAGATTGCTCGTGAGAAGTTGACAGTTAGAAGATATAAATCAGGATGACTTTCAATTTGATGACTGTTGGGTATATTGGAAGGACACGCCCAGGAAGTGGATGTGGTGGATGAGACAGTATACATGAACAGAATTTAAAAACAAAATTCATAAAAGGAGAAAGTAGGAATCTGCATTGGATCGATCACAAGCAATGTTATACATCTTTCACAGGAAAGGCTGGTTTAAAAAGACATTGCACTATTTGACACAAATGTTGTAATAATTGTATTTTTTTTTTTTAACTGCTTAACGTCTCCTATAACAACTAGGTCTTTAGAGACGAGAAAGGATGGGGGGCAAGGAATGGGAAGGAATTCGGCCATGGCCTTTTGAAGGAAACATCCCGGCATTCACCTGGAGTGAGTAATAATTGTAGTGTTGGAAACAAATAGGTGTACAGATCAAATTACTGATAGTATTCAAACTTTACTCAGTAAATGGATTCAAAGGGTAAGGAGGGTACAAGGGTATTTAATTTAATAGTGATGGAGTATGTAACTATTTTATACTTAACAAATTTTAAATTCCTTTGATATATTTTGCAAATTCTTCAGCACTTCCATTGGTAATTTACTAAAATCCCTGACTCTCTTAACCCTTTCCTACCGGCAATTGGAAAAAAAGGGAAATTTATAATTTCAATTATATATTTGTATAAAGGTAATTGACATTAAACACACATGTTTTTTTCAATTTTTTTTTTTTGGAACTCTAAGTGCTAATTACTAAGCCGGTACTTATAAGTACCGTCAGGGACTTTGTGTATCACATGATGTACAGAAATAGCAATTGAAAACAATTATGTTCATATTGGTATGAAATATTTGCCCCGATATTAAAAAAAAAAAAAAATCTTTTTGCTCATTCAGACACAAAAGACATTGTAGTGCAACATTTGGAATGATGTTTTTACTGTATTTTCTTCGTTCTACATACTTCACATCTTCATCAGATTTTTACAATTTAGGGACAGTTTCCAAATCTTACATTGTATTCATTGTAATGTACCACTTGTTTTTTTGGTCTGTATGCTGAAAGCTTAGAAAATTAAATTTTCTGCAATTTCACACAGAAATTTAAAAATAAATGTTGTCATTGTCTGACTTAATCATACAACAATACATCAACAGGCTTATCAATGCAGTGGACACTGGTATCGTCGAATTATATGGTGGTAAATACAGTGGTACTTATAAGTACCGTCAGGGAGGAAAGGGTTAACTACAGGACACTATCTTGTGCTTCAAATTGAGTACCAGTTTGTAGTCCTAATTTTTCTACCACTATCCTCCAAGCCTTATCAAGAATATATACCTTATATACTCCAAGACACTCTTCACCCTCACACTGCTTTTCAGTGAACACAAATCCTATATCGTGTCAGTTACTGATTGTGTTCTGCATTAATGCCCACAAGCAGGGCCGGCGTTAGGGAGGGGTAAGCGGGGCAAAAGTACCCCGGGCCCAAGCGTCCGAAGGGGCCCTTCGCCGGGGGTGACTAACTAAATACAAATAAACTTTAAAAAACTTTCTTAAATGTAGTATTTTTTATTTTTTTGCATTAAAATTTTCTGACTTTATCAAAAAATCAAAGTTTCAATAAAAAAAAAAATTGTCAGGGGGAGGGGGCCCTAAGAACGCTTTATCCGGGGCCCGAGAATTCTAGAGCCGCCCCTGCCCACAAGTACACCCCCTCCAACAACAGCAGTATGGATTCCACTGACAGCAATAACACTGGGGGATTATTTTAAAATGGTACTGGATACTACTTACAGAATACCTTCTTCAAGTGTGTAGTCAATTCTTTACTGATTTGCATGGTAAAAAGAAAAAATTTCTTGGAAACGTGCAAACCTTTTTGGCCAAGGCATGCTTTGTTTCACAACAAAAATAGATTAGAATAGAAAAGTGCAATATATATATGCTACAGGTATATTTTGTAGCCCCAAAAATAAAAGAACAATTTGTTATAATCATAAAGTATTCAACCTTCAATATGTTTAGCTTGTTTTTGTAAATATCAGTAAAGGATGATGAGGTGGCTATTGGGCATTTCTCTGAGAGACAGGCTTTGAAATGAAAAATAGCTGGAGCGGCCAGTATCAGTGAAGATTACGGCGGTACGGTCACATCGTGCGAAGAGGTGAGGAAGAGCCAAAGAGGTGCTGAGGAAGACAAAGGATAAGGTGAAAGGATCATGTCAATAAGGGAACTGTAGACCCTAAACTCGAGGCAGCTGACCCCTCGCATTGGGATGAGGTGGTCAGCCCTCCTTGTCTTCGTACAATTTTCAGAGCACATCACGTCTAACAATGCTATGCCCCTCTGCAACATTGGAGTAGGAAGAAATGGTCTGAAGCAATATTAATACGAAAAAGAAAGATCAAATACACCCATCACTCACCAAAGTTGAAGGGAAAATGGCAGCAGTGGCAAAAAAAAAAAAAAAAAAAAAAGTATTTCAGGCTACGTTCTTACTCATCAAAATGGAAACATGTGACTGAGTCGCCCAAACACCCATCATCAACACAGCCAATGGGTGACTGCATACGCTCAATAACACGTTTCTACTATTTTTGATAAGGAAGAACGTAGTCTAAAATATTATTCTGCCCTCCTGTTTTTGTCTTTAGTGAATGCTCTACTGCTCTACATGTTATTAATACAATTTGTGTCACAAATACTATCATCATGAACACCTTACCCTGTAGTTGGAGTCTATTTCATTCGACCAGCTGTACCTGCCCGTCAGTATGACTCCACCTAAGATTATTTCTCCCAGCCTGGACTGGGCTGCTTTCTGGCTTATTTTCCACACAGAAATATCCAAATTCATTGCACTAGCTTTGTATTTATGTTTTGTTGTATTTGTGTGTTCATATCTTCGCAATTTTGATATAAATAAATTTAAAAAATTCTGAACAGCTTCTAACCTCTGCATGTCTGTCTTCTCCAGTATCTTCTTTCCCTTCACCTTTCCTCCGCTAACTTCTCAACAATTCTTCTGTCTTTGATTGTCCTATAGGTTCTAGGTTTCAAATTGAATGTTTTTATTACCATCATTGTCTGTAACATTTATGATATTTTCTTTCTGTTGAAAAATTTGAAAAGGGAAGTAAGAGAATTGGTATAGATAACTGGTCAAATGCTGGCTTGTGGGACCCACACTGGGGGGATCAAATACAGTAGTAGAAAAAGGTGTAAAGGGGCGCAGCTAAGTGTGTTTGCAGAACAGTAACTAATCTAATAAAGCAGCTGGGATCGAGTCGCTAGACAATAGTGTGTAATGAGGCCCGGCAGACGGTGTGGTTATTTAATGCTGAAAATGCGAGTGTGTCTAACGAAGTGTTTAAAATTCTATTTACTCTGTTTACACGGCCTGACTACTGAATTTTATTGAATTTAACTTCCTTTCTGATTGTTATTATTATAAAATTTACTTTACTATATCGAAAAGTGTTAAGAATTAGTTAAATTATCATGTAACCTAAAGTGACTATTTACAAATTGGATAATAATGGATTACACTGGCTCAGGTTAGTTTAAAGGTTATTTACTATTATAAATTGTTTATTTAGGACCTGTATTGTATGTTGAGTGACTGTTTTAAAATTGACTTATTTACTGGGTTATGTGGCAGTATCGGCTTCTGCATGAAACGTGTCTCTCATATCCTGTAATTGCTAACTGAAAATTTTTTTGTTTACTGGAAAGCTTACACCCTCCCTTATGCTCTATAGCCAAGAAAACTAGAATTTACCCAAATTCTAAGGTGCTTAGAAACAGTTCTATTTAGCTACGCATCCCCAAATAAATTAATTGTCAGAACACTGAAAGAAAAGTACACATTTAATTTAAATTGACATAATAATTATTAGTTGGTTATATTTATTTAATATGCATTTGTTGTAATAGTATTCATTAAAATCTTTGACCATAGATTCGTAAGATAAAACTTTTAATTTTCGACTAGCAATGATTACATTGTTATTATAACTGACACTTGATTTTAAAACAGAGGGCATGAGTAAATTAATTTAAATTGTTTTCATGGGCGTCCTGTTACTTAATACATTACTTTGATCGCAATCTATTCAGACTAGACTATTGAACTTACATGACGTAAGTTGTTAAGATTTTTTTAATTTCCTTTGCTTTTATTAATGTCATATTTCAGCTGCATGAAACTGCATCAGCCATTCAACCTTTGTAATATCGATCTGAATCACGGATAACAATTAGGAAGATGTAAGAACTCGTGAAGATTTTTGATTTGGTGTATATCAGAATGAATTATTGCCATTAAAATGTGATACAGTACATGTATTAATAGGCATGTGATTGAAGTATTGTTTCTCTGGCAGCAAGTTTAGCGTAGTATGTTGTTAGGTTGAGAAGAAACCTAGACCATGATGGCAAAAGAAACCGTTTGTTACAATGCAAGGCACTAGGAATTACATTGAGATTCATTTTATATATATAAAAAAAATATTTATTTAAGCAATTGTTAAGAAAGGAATCACCAGAACACTGAAAGTAAAGTATGTATTTTGCTTACATTGTCATATTAATTATTTAATATTATTATGTGGCATACCGTAAGTATCCTTCATTTTCACTGGGGTCATTATTTCGGCTGCATGTAAACTGTGTCACCCGTTAAAACATTGATCTTTATTACAGGAAATAAGAAAAAAACCCGTGTAGAGTTTAGATCAAGTTTATATTCCAATGCATGATGACACTGACATGCTATACAGGGAGTATATTGATTCGCATGCTATTGAAGCTTTGATTTTCTAGCAGCGATATTGGCAGAGATTGTAGTTAGGCTGAAATAAGAAAAAAACCCGTGTAGAGTTTAGATCAAGTTTATATTCCAATGCATGATGACACTGACATGCTATACAGGGAGTATATTGATTCACGTGCAATTGAAGCTTTGATTTTCTAGCAGCAATATTGGCAGAGATTGTAGTTAGGCTGAAACACAACCTGGACCAAGTTGGCAACTGAAACTTTTTGCTACAGCACAAGGGATGAGAAATTACATTGAGCTTTATTTTATAACAATTCTATTTAGTTAAGCAACTGCAGATAAATTAACTGCCAAAATACTCTGTAAAACCCGTCATTTTTGACGGGTTTTGAAGGTAGTAATCTAATAATATAAGGATTTGGGAGGGACTACTAGCCTTTTCCAAAAAAATGTCAACCTCTCCTTCACTTGGTGCATCCTGTTTGCACGGACGAGGCTCTGGCGACTGAATGATTCCCGGTGTAAGGAGTCGCCCACTGCTTGCCAACGGCCTCTGAAAGGAGAGCGGGCAGTGGTTCAAGGCACCCTCTTGCCCTTTGGGTTGGAAATGGTCCCTAAAGGCGGATTAATCAGAAATGGTCAATGGTATAGGGATGCAGATGGCAACGAGAAACCACTGCATTATAAAGACCCAAAGGGTATCCCGAGGACATGTAATCCTCTCAAATTACATATATCATGATGGTTTCTTCCTGGATAAAATATTCCGGAGGTAAACTAGTCCCCCCATAAGAATCTCCAAGTGGGGACTGTTCAAGGAAGAGTCATCAAAATGGGTAGAATCATTCTACGAGTCGGAGTGTGGAATGTTAGAAGTCTGAATAAGGCAGGTAGGTTAGAAAACATAAAAAGGGAGATGGAACAACTTAAGTTAGATGTTGTTGGGATTAGTGAGATTAAATGGAAGGACGCACAGGATTTCTGGTCTGGGGAACACAGGATAATTAGCACACAAGCTGTTAATGGGGTCACTGGAGTAGGATTTGTAATTAATAAGAGAGTAGGAAAACGGGTGAGTTATTATGAACAGTTTAGTGGCAGGATTATTTTGATGAGGTTAGAAACTAAGCCCTCCCCAACCACGTTAGTACAAGTGTATATGCCGACGTCACAGGAAGATGACAAAGAAATCGAGAAAATATACATTGAAATTGAAGAATTAATCCAGTGTGTGAAGGGGGAGGAAAATCTATTAATCATGGGTGATTGGAATGCAATAGTGGGAGAAGGAAAAGAGGGGAATACTGTAGGAAGTTTTGGTCTAGGAGAAAGAAATGAGTGAGGAAGCAGGTTGCGAGAAATTTATGGAAGATAAAATTTAGTATTTGCAAACACACTGTTAAAGAACCAATCAAGAAGTATATACACCTGGAAACGTCCTGGGGATACAGGCAGATATCAGCTAGATTATATCATGGTCAAACAGAGATTCAGGAATCAAGATCTAAACTGTAAAGCGTACGCAGGAGCAGACATAGACTCTGACCATAATTTGATAGTAATGAACTGCAGGCTGAAATTCAAGCGAATAAAGAAGCAGCATAAGCAGAATAGACTGGAAGTGAATAAACTGAAACAATCTAGTACCAGAGAAAAATTTGCAGAAATTGTAGACTTAGGTCTAAGAAGTAACTCTGAAAGGAGCTCAACAGAGGATGAATGGAATACCAAAATAATGAAAGCTGGTAAAGAAACATTAGGCTTTAGAGAACAAGGTGCCTAAAAACCTTGGAACTGACGGATAAGAGGAGAAGGTACAAAAATGCTCAGGATGAAGCAGGAATAGAGCAGTACAGGAAATTTAGAAATCAAATAAATAGGAAATACAAAATAGCAAAAGAAAAATAGCTAGAAGAAAAGTGTGAGGAAGTAGAAAAGGAAATGGTCATAGGTAAAGTAGATGTTGCATATAGGAAGATCAAACAGAATTTTGGAGAAATGAAGAAAAGAGGTGTGAACATTAAAGCTGCCGATGGGAAACCTCTTTTAAGCTCAGAAGATAGAGCTAACTTATGACGGAATACATTGAGCAACTGTACGATGGGGACGACTTGAAGAAGAGCATAATGGAAAAGGAAGGCGATGTCGACATTGATGACTTAGGAGCTCCTGTTTTGAGGACAGAATTTAATAGAGCTCTGAATGAAATAAGGCAGTTGGAATTGATGAGATCCCTGCAGAAATTCTTAAATCCCTACGTGAAGAAGGAATCGAAAGATTATTCAAGCTGATATAAAAAGTTATGAAACAGGTGAAAATCCAACTGATTTTAATAAAAAAAAAATGATATTCACAGTTTCGAAGAAAGAACAAGCCAACAAATGTGAGAATTATCACAACATTAGTTTAACATCACATGCTTCAAAATTACTCACCAGAATAATATACACAAGATGGAAAGGGTACTACAAGACATAGTAGGTGAAGATCAGTTTGAGCTTAGGAAAAATTGCGGTACAAGAGAAGCAATTCTAGCTTTAAGATTAATACTTGAACGGCGGATTTAGAAAAAGCTTTTGATAGTGTTAGTTGGGACAAGATGTACAAAATTTTAAATTATTATTATTATTATTTTTTTTTTTTTTTTTTTTTTGTAACTGCTTTACGTCTCTTTTTAACATCGAGGTCTTTAGAGACGGGAAAGGATGGGGGCAAGGAATGGGAAGGAATTCGGCCATGGCCTTGTGAAGGAAGCATCCCGGCATTTGCCTGGAGTGATTTGGGGAAACCATGGAAAACCCAAATCTGGATGCCCGGACGGGGATTCGAACCGCCGTCCTCCCGAATGCGAGGCGAGAACGCTAACCGTTACACCGCCCCGCTCGGTAAAATTTTAAAGAAGTCTAAAGTATCGAGATAGACTTTTTAAACTATATAAGAATCAAGCAGCTGTAATGAAAGTAGAGAATCATGAGAAACATGCATCAGTTAAAATGGTTGTGAGACAAGGTTGTAGTCTATCCCCGTTAATATTCAACTTGTATGTAGAGGTTCAATAAAGAAAAATTTCCATGTGGCATAAATGTTCAGGGTGAAAAAATCAGTATGCTACGATTTGCTGATGACATTGTCTTGCTAGCAGAGAGGGCTGAGGATATTGAGAAGTTACTGAATGGCATGGACAAAATACTGGAGGAAGATTTTGGACTGAATATAAATCAAAGCAAGACTAAAGTGATGAAATGTAGCAGAAATGATACCAATAATAGTAGATTAAATATAAAAATAGGATCGAGTGCAATTGGAGAAGTAAGTGAATTCTGTTACTTGGGAAGTAAAATTACAACTGATGGCCAAAGCAGGAATGATGTTAAAAGCAGAATAGTACTAGCAAAAAGTGCCTTCATGAAAAAGAGAAACCTATTAGTTTCAAATATTGATCTAGGAATTAGACAAAACTTTTTAAAATTCCATGTGTGGAGCACTGTACTTTACAGTAGTGAAACATGGACTTCAGAAATACCGGAAAGAAAGAAACTTGGAGCATTTGAAATGTGGTGCTACAGAAGAATGCTGAAAATTAAGTGGACAGACAAAGTAAGAAATGAATGAGTTTTGGAAATGATGGGTGAGGAAAGAAGTTTGTGGAAGAAGCTTACAGAAAGAAGAGACAGGCTGGTAGGTCATATTTTGAGACATGCTGGATTGGTTAATTTTGTGGTGGAGGGAACAGTCGAAGGTAAGAACTGTAGAGGTAGACAGAGATTAGAATATATGAAGCAGATAATTGTGAACGTGGGTTGTAAGGGATATGTAGAGATGAAGAGGTTAGCACAAGATAGGAAGGGATGTAGGATTGCAAGCCAGTCGAAAGACTGATAAAGTAAAAAACAAACAAACAAAAAAAAAAAAAAAAACTAATTGCCATTACATTGACTGACAAGTATGTGACATGATTTTATACATATTAGTTAAGAGCAATATTTTTAAAACAACCTAAATGGAAATTTCTGATCTTCAAGGAAAGGTTGTTTTAAAAAGTAATTAAAATGACAAAGTTACGGACAAATATATATACAAATCTAGGACTCTCTAAATTCTGGTAACCTTTAATAGTCTGTATTTTTTTTCCTTATGGCCTTGTCGATGTTGAGGTCATTAGAGGCGGGATGGGACTCAGGACACGGAACGGGAAGGAATTCGGCCATGGTCTTTTAAAGGATCCCGGCATTCACCTTGAGTGATTTGGGGAAACCATGGAAATCTGGATGCCTGGATGGATATTTGAAATGGCGTCCTCCTGAATACGAGGCCAGAGCATTTACCGCTCACCCACCACGCTCGGTAGAGTATATCTAAGGGGCATACCATGATCCAGATATATGGGACCCCATGTGTATGACCTCTGAGTGTAGAGAAATAGAATCCGTATGGACTGTTGTAGATGTGGTGCCCTGCTGTTTGCGTATAGAATAGGATAGTCTGAAGTCCCGTACAGCCGAATATTTCGTGCACAGGACATCAAGAGCTACCAAATGAATAAGAGATTTTCACTCTGGGCCCGCTCTTATTTTATTGTATCCTTCTGTAATATTACTTATTTTGTTGATATTCCTGCTCATTGCTTGCAGGCATGTGATAAATAAATGAATCGTTTATTTCAGAAACCCGCTAAGTGCACTTTTTTAAATTTTCGGTAAAACCGAAAAAAACTTAATATCTTTTATTTGAATGGAGCTTTTTGGCTTGAAAAAATTAGATGAATACTTAATGACTTCTCAAAACAAATGTTGCTCGTATTTCAATTTTATTTCGTTTACTTTCATCAAAAAAAAATTTTTTTTAAAAATTCTGTTGACTGGTTTCTGCAATAAACTACCTCACATTATTAAAAACTGTTATTTTGAAGCTAACTTTTAATTTTTTAAATAGCAGGAGGATGTTTAACAACAAAAACATTGAGGGTAAACAAATGAAAATCTGCGACACAGTTACTTTTGTTGCTTTAATTTATTTTGTGCATGACGCGTTTCGGGAATTTATTCCCATTTTCAAACGCACTATAAGTAGTTTTACATGTTTTTAGTTATAAACTACTTGTAAAACTACTTATAGTGCGTTTGAAAATGGGAATAAATTCCCGAAACGCGTCATGCACAAAATAAATTAAAGCAACAAAAGTAACTGTGTCGCAGATTTTCATTTGTTTACCCTCAATTTGAAACAGTTGCAGACTTTCACTAATCCATTTTGTTATGGATAAAGTTAAGAAACAAAAACATAATAGTATAAACTTAAAATATTTATTAAAAGCAACAAAAACTCCATAATTACTTCTGTGCATATAAAGAATTTAAACGGATTCAGTTACATTACTCATTTTTCCTTTCTCTCTACGGGACTACCATCTTCGTACTGCCTATCAACGTTGCACTCCGCGCTAGTAGTATGCCACTGGAGGATGTCATAGAAAGCTTCATATCCTTTAGTGTATTTGCTAAGTTTCCTCAGGTCGTTGGTCTTCTTTACGTTGATTGGTACTCTTCCAGACGGGTATGCTTGCTCTGTTGGGAGTTCAGGAGCAGCAACATACTTTTTCAAGGTAAAAGTTGGAAATATGAATCCGTTGATAAAGTTATGGCCACAAATTTTCTTGGTGCAGATTTGCTGTACTTAAATTCTTTATAGGTTGAGAGTGTAAAATGAATTTTTTTCTTCCTTGGGAACACCCCATCCATTTGTTTCATCTGAGCTCACATTTTTTTATATAAAACTGGGGCCACCACATATTGAAACTAAAGATCATGTCACTGCTTACTTGGTAGACAGAAAAACGCCCTGTTTTACTGGCTCTAATAATCATCTCAGCATACTGCTCTGGAATGTACACTCTGTCCACTCGTCGCACAAAACGTTTTACACAACCAAAATCACGGTCGCAGGGTAGAAATGAATGTCCCCTGACTGGGAAATAATGAGTCACCGTCTCGAATATTCCCTGTCACAAAAACAACGTGAAACCACACATAATGTTAAATAATTTAACACTTGAACACTTGACAACAACTGCCTCTTGAAGTAGTAGAATGATTGGTTAAAACAGGTGGTGCTACATAATAACAAGCAGAAGTGCCACAAGACGAACATGAAATTTAGTGAAGAAACCCGCCATCTGATGCCGGTTAGCGGGTTTCTGCACTAAATTAAATATTTGATGTTTGCAAAAACACATACAAAGGCTTGGCCATTGACGGTTTTCTGGTCAAACATGTGTGTTTACACATCATGAGCCATAATATGTATTTATCTCAATTTTGACAAAAATGTCAGTTGACGTGTTTCTGAAATAAAGGATTCAATATTTATTTACTTATAAGGATGTTTGATGTCCATTTTTACAAATTTTTATGATAAAAATAAATGATGTATATTGCTTACACATCTTTTTTTATTATTATTATTAATGGCACATGCATTTCCTCCATACAGCGAAAAACACGACATAAAGATTAACATCAAGTATAGGGTACATATATTAATGGAAAGTTACTTTAAATCGGATATAATGTTTTATAGCAATGGACACACGGATGCTGACTTCCATTTCAACCCTGGAAATTATCGCAGAATGCAATCAGTGACAGATATGATAAAGGAGCTGGAATGGGATTAATTGCAAGACAGGAGGAGGATGAGGAGGGTCATGGGAGTGTACAGGGCATATACTGGCGATGAGGCATGGAAAGATATTGCAGTAGGTATCAAAAGTAGTTCATGGAAGGGAAAAGATGACCATGACCACAAGCTGGCACTCGATTACATGCACAAGGGTGTCGGAAGATTTTCTTTTTTAGTTAAGGGTGTCAGGGATTGGAATGAGTTACCAAGGGGAACGATGAATAACCTACCAAAAACGTTAAAAGAATTTAAAGTTAAAATTTGTAGAGTGCAAATGTAAGTGAGTGTAGGATAGGGGGAAGATGGGTGTGTAGGGAAATTGCCACCGGAGCCTGTGCTCCATTGCAATTAAATTAAATTAAACAGGATTGTTATCAGTGGCCTCAACAGTCGCACTGGGGCTATGTACAAAGTAATACTAATGGCTCGGTAGTGAATCCAAACCTCTCGTTCGTCAGTAGCTACACCAGTCAAATGTGTGAGAAGCAAGTTCTATCTTCGATACCGTCTACTCGGCAAGTTATCACACCGTTGACTGCATCTTTCAAGATAGACTTCAATTTTAGAGTCTCCTTAGAAATATCTTTTATATAAAAATCAATGTTTGTGGGTTTGTTCGTCTTCTATGCATTCCTATACCATTATCAGAGTGCAATGAAACTTTGGAGAGTTTTCGAGTGTGCGTCTGCGAAGGTTCCTGTGAAAAAAAATTTCCAAAAAGTCACCCTCTATTCCCCATAACACCCCATTATTTAGGCAAAACCACATTTTTTATCCGATATAGATAGGAATTTGTACACTTATACTTTAAAACAAACATAAAAATACTGCCTACATACGGTTTCCGAATATTAATCCCCTCGCCCCCTTTCCAACCCCATAATTTTTACACCCCATAATTTAGGCAATACCACATTTTTTATCCAATTTAGATAGGAATTTATACACTTATACTTTAAAACAAACATAAAAATACTGCCAACATATGGTTTCCGAATATTCATCCCCTCTCCCCATTTCCAACCCCATTATGTTTTTACCCCATAATTTAGGCAAACCACATTTTTTATCCAATTTAGATAAGAATTTGTACACTTATACTTTAAAACAAACAGAAAAATACTGTCTATGTATGGTTTCCGAATATTCATCCCCTCTCCCCCTTTCCAACCCCGTTACGTTTTTACCCCATAATTTAGGTAAATCACATTTTTTATCCGATTTAGATAAGAATTTGTACACTTATACTTTAAAACAAACAGCAAATTACTGCCTACGTATGGTTTCCGAATATTCATCCCCTCTCCCCCTTTCCAACCCAATTACGTTTTCACCCCATAATTTAGGCAAACCACATTTTTTATCCGATTTAGATAAGAATTTGTACACTTATACTTTAAAACAAACAGAAAAATACTGGCTACATATGGTTTCCGAATATTCATCCCCTCTCCCCCTTTCCAACCCCATTACGTTTTTACCCCATAATTTAGGCAAACCACATTTTTTATACGATTTAGATAAGAATTAGTACACTTATACTTTAAAACAAACAGAAACATACTGCCTATGTATGGTTTCCGAATATTCATCCCCACTCCCCCTTTCCGACCCCATTACGTTTTCACCCCATAATTTAGGCAAACCACATTTTTTATCCGATTTAGATAAGAATTTGTACACTTATACTTTAAAACAAACAGAAAAATACTGCCTACGTATGGTTTCTGAATATTCATCCCCTCTCCCCCTTTCCAACCCCATTACGTTTTTACCCCATAATTTAGGCAAACCACATTTTTTATCCGATTTAGATAAGAATTTGTACACTTATACTTTAATACAAACAGAAAAATACTGCCTGTGTATGGTTTCCGAATATTCATCCCCTCTCCCCCTTTCCAACCCCATTACGTTTTCACCCCATAATTTAGGCAAACCACATTTTTTATCCGATTTAGATAAGAATTTGTACACTTATACTTTAAAAAAGAGAGAGAAATACTGTACACATTAATTTCACAAAAACCCAATCCCTCTCCTCTCTTTCCACCACCTTAATTACCCCCTCTTCCCCATAACACCCCATAATTTAAACAAACCAGCAAACCGTTCGTCCGTTTACGGTGAAGCTTTGGTGAGTTGTCGACGGGATGACGGAGAAGGTTCCTGTCAGAAAAAAAATTAAACCCCCCCCCTCCTCATAATATAGACAAAACTACATATTTCATCAGATTTCAATGGAATTTGCACACTTATACTTTGAAACAAACAGAAAAATACTGCCTGCATATGTTTTCCAAAGCGCATCCCCTCTCACCCTTTCCAACTGAAAATGAATGAAACAGCAGTTTAAAATTTATATGTAAATATTTTTTCATTTAATCTATGTGCCTACTCAAGTCTAGCAATAGTGAAGCATTGCCGGGTCAGCTAGTCATTAATAAGCAAATATCTCAATTCATTACAGATCCACATATTTACAAACAGTTTGTAAAAATTATACGAAAAGCTTGGCAACAGTATATCCTGTGAGACTACAGGACAAACAGCATCGTGGACTGCAGTCAAGTGAAGCCGACTCATACCATCACCTGTTTGAGGAAGACTCATTCTCCGAAGCAACCAGAGAATGCATGGAATTACTAATGCAAACAATTGGAACATACAGAGAAAAAAATAAAAAAATATAAAAAAAAATGTGGATTGATCTAATCTGTATCGTTCACTAATATGACACACAATAGCAAAAAAGGCTGGAAAAATCTTGAAAAATATTACTTGATCTTTGCCAAACTACGCAGTTATACATCACCCCCCTGACAATATTGCCCACAAGCTACTTCTGGACAGTAACCTGGACCACTCGAACCGATAAAAGGGCTGCTAGATTTGTTTCTGGAAATTATCGCAGAATGTAATCAGTGACTGATATGATAAAGGAGCTGGAATGGGATTCATTGCAAGACAGGAGGAGGATGAGGAGGGTCATGGGAGTGTACAGGGCATATACTGGCGATGAGGCATGGAAAGATATTGCAATAGGTATGAAGAGTAGTGCATGGAAGGGAAAAGATGACCATGACCACAAGCTGGCACTCGATTTCAGGCACAAGGGTGTGGGAAGATTCTCTTTTTTAGGTAAGGGTGTTAGGGATTGGAATGAGTTACCAAGAGAAATGATGAATAATATACCGAAAACTTTGAAAGAATTTAAAGATAAAATTTGTAGAGGGCAAATGTAGATAGGTGCAGGATAGGGGGAAGATGGGTGTGTAGGGAAATTGCCACCGGAGCCTGTGCTCCATTGCAATTAAATAAAAAAATTTAAAAAAATTAAACTGCATCGTGGACTGCAGTCAAGTGAAGCCGACTCATACACACAATACCATCACCTGTTTGAGGAAGACTCATTCTCCGAAGCAACCAGAGAATGCGTGGAATTACTAGTGCAAACAATTGGAACATACAGAGGAAAAAAAAAATGTGGATTGATCTAATCTGTAACGTTCACTATTATGACACACAATAGGAAAAAAGGCTAGAAAACTTTTGAAAAATATTACTCGATCTTTGTCAAACTACACAGTTATACATCACCCCCCTGACAATATTGCCCACAAGCTACTTCTGAACAGTAACCTGGACCACTCGAACCGATATCATCCCAGACACCACCAGTGAAATATCTGTCATCTCTCAAAGAAATAACAGCCCGTATTAAAGCTCTCCAAAACAGAAAAGCTATGTGTCGACTACATCCACGTTGAACAGATCGAGTAGTTCCCGGTGTAATTATACTCCAGTAATCAAACGCGAGAGACCGCTGGGAATAGATTCCGAAGTACTTTTAGCAGTCTCGTGCTGGTACAGGCTGTATTAGAACCTACTTTCTGCTTGAAAATAATGGTCCAGGGTGTTGTACAACCAAATTACTGCTTGAAAATAATGTCTTACAATTAACTACTACAGTATGGTATTAAAACAACATTAGTGAATATTTTTAAAGCGAACCACGATATCCGCTACACTCTATAAATGGATGGGAACAATATTTTTTCAGAGCTATACTCATAGCAAAATAGAAATGTCGAATAAGGGAATTTTCAAATTACACAACAGGAAGTTGGTGTGAACAAACTGAAGAACAAAAAATTTGTTTGTCCTGATAGCACAACAAATGAAATGATAAAGAATGGGAGGAAAAGAACTTATAATTAGACAGAACGAAATGTTTCAGGCAATAATATAGAATAAATAATTGCAATAGTAGGGTTACAGTCCCAATTTTAAAGAAATGAGAAAAAACAAAACGTGATAATTAGTAAGTGTTAGCCTATATGACTGATGAACAGTGGCACCAAGAAAATATGCATTAATTTAAAAAGAACAATAAAAACCAAAGACGAACAAGGATGTAGGAACAGGTAAACGACAAATGCGAGAGAGATGTCGCCTCACTTATCAAGCTATCCTATCTAAGGACCTAGGCCGTAACATGTTGTTATTTGTCTTGCCATGCTTTTCTCTATGATAATGCTGTCTAGTATTCCTTATTAGCAATAACTTTAATAAGTTGAAAGTCTCTTTGATTTGTAATTTGGGTCTACTGGAGATCGCGATTCCGCTACAACAAGATTCAGTAATATCGTTGGAATACTGCTGCTGTCAGTAGCGAGACGTATTATTTTCAAGCACCAATTCCGTTGTAATACAGCCTCAACCATTATTTTCAAGCAGGAATTATGTTGTAATACAGCCTGGACCAGCATGAAACTGTTAAATGTACTTCGGAAAGAATTTCTAGTGCAGTATTGCGTTTGACCACTGCAGTGTTATGATGACAACTCCTGGTGGAATCGCGATCTCCAGTAATCCCTGTAATTTTTCCTAAAGTTCTTAAATTTATTAATTTATAAAACAGGTTTGCCAGTTTTCGCGATTAAACTCCGTACCCCAGATATGTATTCATGAATTTGTCAGCGTTTACAGTAAATATTCACCGTCCAACATGTTAAATGGTAGATCTAAACAAGTGGTACATGTCGCACGAAGCACTTAAATGATGCCCGACATTAATTCTTTACATTTTTTTTTTTTTTAATTTTCCGTCTAATCTCGTAACCGAAAGCAGAGATAATCTGAATTTATTTATTTATTACTTTTCGACTTCGATTTGATTGAGATCATCATCTCTGTATATTGAAAATCTATGGATGACTCAAAGATGAATGTGGAATTGTTAGTGCTGTAAAACAAGAGAAAAACATGAAGAATATGGAGAAAATAGTTTATTGAGCTACTTCATTTCTGTAACAAAAATTACAAAAGTGTCAAAAAATAAAAAAAAGTTTAATTTTGAAAGAGTGTTGCAACAAAATCAACAATGGCGTGTAAGTAATAGTAAACTTGTTTCACATAGCAATTGTACATAGTTGCTCTATTATTATTATTATTATTGATATTACATTTCTGTATTGGAATAAATCTAGACTTGTTAGGAGAGATATAAAACACTTCGTTGTTCTATTGTTTGAAGTTAAGATCGGAGTTTAGACATTACAAATGCATTAATTTTCTTTTCAAGGTGTTCTGGACCAAGTTTACATCGCGATGAATTGAATGTATTACTGCGCATGTATCAGTCCAGTTGTATTTCACACTGATGGTCTATGAAGATGAAATTGTGATAATTTTTGCCATGCGGACTAGGATTCCTGATGTAGACAACGTTGTTATTAACCAAAATGTTGGCGATGCATTTCATGTGTTTAGTGAGAGTCTGCTTAGTTTGATACTTTAACGGCAAATGAGATTGTGGTTAGGTTGAAATGCAGCCGGTAGCAGAATATTTTGGCTGTAGCATAAGGCACGCGGAATTTTTTTGTTATGAGTAATTAGGGGTAGAACCAAAGAGAAGTACCACGGAATTATAATTAGTATTAGTAATTCTATGAACCCTATGTTAGAGACACAAGATATATAGCGATGTAAATTACCCTTCGTGTTCTTGACACTTAATTTCGATGGCTGGTTAGCAAAACTTTCAACTTTGCTTTCTTGATCTAGGCAGTATGGTGGGTACCTGTATATTTTTCGATTTCTTATCCTACATTCATTCTTCCATATAAATGTAATCCACCTTACGCAATACTATCCTGGTTGTTCACTTTGCTGCATCTACTTACATGTTAAGGAATCCCATATGCTGCGAACAACTCATATTTTAGAATACGATATTCGGTGCGATTACTAATCGCGATAGAGTGGGAACTACTTAAGTGCGGCAGATCAGATCATCATCAACATTTTCCAGCTTCTTTCTGGGTCTGCTTTGTGCAGAAGTCTTTCCGGTTACTGTGCAAAGTACGGCCAGTAGAAAAAACTGTTAGTTCGGGTTGAAAATACTACTAGCTTCTTCCTTGGCGCTTACTCTTTAAGGAAAAGTGTACCTGAAAGCCGTAGAATATGTAACAAAGGTGTAATCCGCGCCGAAACATAGGTTTACGCACGTTACTAACTTGGCGTTAATAGAGATCTTCAGCCGCCTGTGACGTAATTATAGTCAGAATTTGGCGTAGCCGTTGTCTTCTTCACTCAAAATCCTCTAAGCACCATGGAATATTAGTAGTCATTTGGGACGAGGCTGCCATTCAGCCTAAACACAACACGGTTACGCATATTGCGGCATTAGTGGCAACAGACGTCTCGTTCCGTGTGTGACGTCATTATAGTCAGAATGCGGCATGGCGGCCTCCTTAATCGTACAAAATATACTACGGAATATTAGTCGTAATTCCGGTCCAGGCTGCATTTCAACCTAACCACAACGTCCACCAATACAGCTCTTTGAAAATCAACATGTGTACAGCTTGAGGAATAGCACGTTCGCGGTAAAAATGGCTGCTACACATCGGCTAATACCGCACGTAACCCGACGATTTTCACTATATTACTTCTTTCCTACCTGTTTTATCGACTTCGCGTACACTTTTTCTTTAATAGAAATGCCTAAGGAATGCGTTAATCACATTTTCATCGAGAAATAACAGTTTTTTCTGCTGGTCGTACTTTGCACAGCACCCGTCTTTCCATTTTCTTCTTTCTCTCCACCACCTCTCTGTCACCACCTTGGTCCAGTCCTCTCCTATCCTGTGTACACATTCCTCCACTCCTCTCAGCCATCCCTTGGTCTCACTCATGCATCTTTATTTCGTGTTTTTTTTTTGGGGGGGATTCTCTGCTTCTCCATTCTCTTCACATGCCCATCCCCTATTGGTCTAACGTTCTCTGCCCATTCTACCTGCTGGCAATTTAATCTCACTTAATTGTATTCTGCTAATGTCCTACTTCTTCAATGCGCTGGTTTCAGCTTGTATGTCAGGATAGGCACATAGATTGTGTGATAAATTACTACCTGGTTTTTCTGTGGTATATCATTGTTCCATATCAGGCTTCAAGTGTTTCTTAAAAATACCTCTGTCATCCTCCCACTTTCGTTTATCTTTCCTCCCGCTTTCCGCTAAAATACTTCCTAGTTACCTGAAACTATTTATCTTCCGCAGCTGTTTATCTGCTGTCACAATTCCCCTGGTTATTCCATTCTTTTTTCTGGTTGTTACCATGTACTCACGTTTTTTTCATACCAGATTCGCCTACACCATTGTTCGCCGTAGGCCTACAACCAGGGGCGGATCCAGGATTTTGTTTGGGGGGGGGGCTTGGCTTGAGTGAATTTTGGTTCAGAGGGCTTGCGTTCAGTGGATTTTGGTTGGGGGGGTGGGAGCTTGAGTCGGGAAAAAGGTAATATTTATAGCCTCCTCGGGCATCAAATCCGTAGAGCTAAAAAAAAAAAGAAAAAAAAAGAAGGTCTCAAAACTACAATGTCAGGGGTGGACCTAGATACGTTTGGAGGTGACTTGAGCCCCTCACCCCCCCCCCCCCTGGATCCGCCCCTGCCTACAACCATGTGCTACTTAAGTAATCGTAGGCTTCCGCGGCCAGAGTCAGTTGATTCTTGGCTATCCGGGTGGCGCCGCGTCATGTTTCTTGAAACCGACGTTTCGACCCTCGTTCTGGGGTCTTCTTCCAGGGCAGAACTGCGTCTTCGCTAAGTGAACGGTCTTGATTTATAGGGGAGGCCAGCGTCCGTCTAGATGGTTCGATTTGCCCGGCCAATCAAAGGTCCGAGCCATCACGTGGTCCGTTGGCCTGGTGGGGCACGGCGCGGTCTGGTGGGGGGTGACACGGGACATGCTCTCTCCGCACCAGAGAGAGCCAGGCGTCATATAATTTGAGCCCGTTGTCTTCGTTGATATTGTTTGGGCGTTTAGCGATTTCTAACGCCTCCTTTATTCTCCTTGGCCACCACTTTTCCTCGCGCACTATAAGTGTAGTGTTTTCGAAATCTATTGCATGATTGGTTTCGGATGCATGACGTGCTATGGCGGATTTATCAATGTTATTAGATTTGTAATTTCGGATATGCTCCGCCATAGCACGTCATGCAGCCGAAACCAATCATGCTATAGATTTAGAAAACACTACGCTTATAGCGCGCGAGGATAAGTGGTGGCCAAGGAGAGTAAAGGAGGCGATAGAAATTGCTAAACGCCCAAACAATATTAACGAAGACAACGGGCTCAAATTA
Source organism: Vandiemenella viatica (assembly GCA_031002005.1). Lineage (NCBI taxonomy): Eukaryota > Metazoa > Arthropoda > Insecta > Orthoptera > Morabidae > Vandiemenella > Vandiemenella viatica. The sequence goes on from JARYHS010007075.1 coordinate 10,542,616, forward strand.
CACGACGCCTGGCTCTCTCTGGTGCGGAGAGAGCATGTCACGTGTCACCCCCCACCAGACCGCGCCGTGCCCCACCAGGCCAACGTACCACGTGATGGCTCGGACCTTTGATTGGCCGGGCAAATCGAACCATCTAGACGGACGCTGGCCTCCCCTATAAATCAAGACCGTTCACTTAGCGAAGACGCAGTTCTGCCCTGGAAGAAGACCCCAGAATGGGTCGAAACGTCGGTTTCAAGAAACATGACGCGGCGCCACCCGGATAGCCAAGACTCATCTGCTACTTAACTTCCTCTTCTCCATGCCACCAGCCACTAAGCTCATGTTTTACTCTCCCATTCTCACTGCGTCCCTGTTTCAAAGCACAAACAATCTTGGGCTGATCTAATAATGTTGTTGTTACGACGCTCACGAAAATAAAGGAAATTAATCACCAAAATGCTCCAAGGGCAGATGCAACAATAAACACCCACGTCACGACTTCATTCTGGTAGGAATGGAAATCAGATATGCCGATATATTTGAACTGTCCAGAAAAGGAGGCAGCAGAAAAATACTGATTGCATTTTTTTAAAAAAAGAGTGCAGTCCTATTGGCAGGTAATGGCCGCTTGCTATTGCTAGCTGATCGGCTGCGGCGTATCATTGCGTCTTTTATTTGCTGCGCGTTTTTTTTATATGAAATAAAATGTGTAGAAAATATAATTTCATACTAAAGGGATCTGTGGCTAGGTTGCATGCAGCCCTTGTATTTAAATTTTGCGAAATTTATCCACAGCTGACTGGGTTCCCCAAGAGACACTTTACACTGTCTTGGGCTGATATCACTCCTCACAGGACGGTAAACTAACAGTTTCTTTGTCCTGTGGTCAACTTTTACTATCGTCCAACTGCATTTCAACCTAAACAAAATAAAATGAAAAGTTGTTTCTCGGAGTGATGTCTGCTTTCCGTTGTTACCAAAATAAAGTCGTAATTCGTTGATACCTCTTGTATCGACCAGAAAGTATTATCATTCAAATGAATTATTGATGTAATGTATTCAAATGAATTATTGATGTAATGTACAACGATGCTCATTAAAGGAACTTAATTTAAAATATTTAGGCCTTGTGTTATATTTTCAAATTGTTGACACAGAAACATTACACGTTTAAAAGCAACATAAATTAAAATATTAGGGGGTTGTGCTATATTTTTATTTTAGTCCAGGATGTATTACAATTAGCTGGATTGTGATTAATTGGAAGACAGGAGGAGGGCGAAGAGAGTGCTGGGAATGAACAATGCGAGGCTTTGAAAGATATTGGTGGAAGAATTAAGAATAGTGTATGGAAGTGAAAAGATGACGATGACCACAAGATGGCACTCGAATTCAGGCATAAGGGAGTGTGTAAATTTGTCTTTTGTTGATAAATTACTGTGGGAAGTGCTGAATAGTTCAATAAAATCACTGAAAGAATTTAAAATTTGCAAAAGTGAATGGGTGTTTTCGTTTATTGGTAAGGGAGTCAATGATTGACACAAATTACTAAGGGAAGTGATTAATAATTTAGCAGAAGTTCTAACAACATTTAAAATTAAAATTAGTAATCGGGAACAAGAAACGGATGTGTAGGAAAATTGCTTCCGGAGAGTGTGCTCCATTTCAGTTAAATTAAATTAAATCACAGTCTCCGCCAATACTGCTGCCTAAAATAAAACAAGTTCAAACACACTTCAAGAATACATCCGCCTATCGCTATATGAAATCAAACACAAGATTATTCCATAAAGTATTGCCTTGTGTAATCCCTTTTTCATTTCGTGCTTGAAGTCACTTGTTACCTGGAGAGGGTCGGATGAATTCACAGCATGCGACGGGGAGGGACATGATAAGCCTGGGATCCACCAAGCGCGCATAAAAGAGGGAATTTAAATTTTGGATTTTTAAAAGAAGAAATCCCACGCGACTCTTGTATGACTTAAGAACTACTATTTGCCTACTTACTTTAAAACAATTAAAAATAGAAACATGAAGAAAAATAATTTATAAAAAAAATTAAAAACACACTTTCGTAGTAATGTGAACTAAAAGGTTAAAAATAATCTTTAAATATAAAGATTTTGTTTAACAGTGATGGGACGTCCCACAATACAGGATAAATTAATTTTTTTTTTTTGAATAAGCTTAAAGAATAAAGTCACTGATTACAAAATTAACTTTAATGTAAAAGAAGCATGGGGTGCTATATAAGTTATCTTATATTTTTTTGTCGTTCGCTGTTTGTAATGGTAGAGTCATTGTCAAAAGTTGTGTAGAGAGTACCCCACGCTTTTTTTTACATTGAAGTTAATTTTGTAATCAGTAACTTTATTCTTTAAGCTTATTCAAAAAAAAAATTATCCTGTATTGTTGAACGTCCCATCACTGTTAAACAAAATCTTTATATTTAACCTTTTAGTTCACATTACTACGAAAGCGTGTTTTTAGTTTTTTAAACTATAATTTTATTTTTAACTTTTTAGTTCAGATAGTTTCAAAAGTATGTTTCATACTGTTGGCTTTTCTCCGCCAATCTCTCTTTATCTTTGTGTTGTAGTTTCATTTTTAATTATTACTTCCACGAGAGTTTCAAAAGTATGTTTCCTACTGTTGGCTTTTCTTCCCAATCTCTCTTTATCTTTGTGTTGTAGTTTCATTTTTAATTATTACTTCCACTAGTTAAATACAATTAAATGGCAGCTCAGCCAGAGGTCCAATAGCAGGGTAAATGTGGAAGTCTACTCTTCTATAATAGTACGAAGTAATGTTTCGAATACTCACTATTCAACATCACGTTAAGTGACTGCAGACAGAGAAACCTTTCTGTATAGTAGACAGTGGAAGACGATCGTCGTCAGCAACCAAGGCTCGTAAATCACACCCGGGAAACTGGAGATGGTCAAAGTAACGAGAATAGCAGGACGTTGCTAAGAGACTGCGGTTCTTAAAACGTGTGCAATTTTTTCTGTTTTACTGTCAAAGTAATGATAATATCAAGATATAGCTTTGAAATTATTGTATTGTAATCAGTTATCAATACGTCAGCAAAATTTCAAACAATTCGGACATCTGGAATTGGGTTAAAATTAAATTCCAAATTTCACGACGTTTAACCATTTTTATTTTGTTACTGTCAAAGTAATGAGAATAGCAGGATATAGCTATGAAATTCTTGTAGTCACCGGTTCTTAATATGTGTATCAAATTTCTAACAGCTCGGACATCTGGAAGTGGATCAAAATGGAGTTGTAAAATTCCGTTACATTCATATATACATACATACATACATACAAGTCAAGCTAATATAAAGCGTGTAATTACACACCCTTTCCTGTCACCACCCAGTTCTGTTTTTTAACTTTTACTTTTCTGAATGAGGAGAGCAAAGAATTTACTTTCCCCTTAACAACATAGATTGTGGTTCTCATATCTGTTGCAATTAAGCTCCAGACATCGTGTTTTTTTATTTGGTCATGATAATATTTGTGACTGCTCTACCGTATCTATGGCTTTGATTTATATGATTCAATTAACAGTAAACACTTTTCACTATCCCAGTCCTCAGTTATATTATTTCTAGATTTTAAAATGCACTTAAAACTAAAACTGTTCGGAACACGCACCCCTGTTGTGGAACCATCTCCACTGAATGCGCACTGTCCACGCACGAACTTATGAAGGTAAATGGAATTCTATAACTGTACCATAGACCTAAGATTTTCTGCTGCTGTGCGCCGTTACTATTCTATCATCTGAGGGTCATCATTATCGTTGGGGACCATCTCCAGTTTCCCGGGTGTGGTTTATGAGCCTTGGTTGTTGTAGACGGTTGTTTTTCCACTGTCTCCTATCAAGAAAAGTTTATCTGTCCGTGATATATTCCCAGTTCCAGCCTCTTCTCTCTATGTCCTCCTTCAGTTGGTCTGTCCATCTTCTTCTTGGTCTTCCCAATGGTCTAATGCTCACTATCGTTTTTTTTTTTTTAAAAAAAAATAAGTTTTTGGTAGTCTTGACATGCCCAAACCACTTAAGTCTTGATGACCTAAGTCTCTCTTCCATGGATTCCCTTATCTAATCTCATCATTCTTTAAGTGGTCAATTCTAGTTTTCTGGAGGGCCGTTCTAAGAAACTTCAATTCCCATCCTTGAATCTTGCTAAGGTCCCTTGATGTTAGTGTGCATGTTTCCAGAGCATATGTGAGAATAGGAATGAGATATGATTTGTATAAGACAATTTTTTTTTTCTTCTGGGAACCTTCATGTCCCATAGTAAGCCATGCACAGCAATGTAGAAATTCGCTTCTTTGGTTACTCTATTCATTATTTCTAACTCACTTCTACCGTTACTAGCAATTATGCTCCTCAGGTAGCTGAATTGGACAACAACTTCAACTTGGTGGTCTTGTAATTTTATATGACAGTCTGTATTCTTTCGGCTTATTTTTAGGGCTAAGTTTTTTTTTTATTCAATTTCAATCCAAATTCTTATTATTTCACATTTTCAGTTTGTTTTGTATTCCTTAATCAGTTTCATCCCATACTGCCACATCATCTGCAAACACCAGTGCCTGTAGATTTCTATTGAATGTTCTTTTTAGTTCTTTTAAGATGTTATCCATCACCGCTATGAACAGAAAAGGTGAAAGGGCACTTCCTTGTTGTACTCCTTTGGTTGTACTAAACCATTCAGAGTAACCATCCCCAACATTGACACAGCTCTTGCAGTTATTGTACAGCATTTGGATCTTTCTTATGAGGTACTCTGGTATTTCAAGTTTTCTTAGACTTTTCCAGATAGTTGATCTAGGAACATTATCGTATGCCTTTTCTAGGTCCATAAACACAATAATTAGGTTTTTCCCTCTTTCCAAATATTTTTCTACCAGCATTCTCAAGGCAAATATTAGTTCTGTTGTGCTACTTCCAGCCCTAAACCCATGTTGTTCCTCTTCTAAGATGGGCTCTAAAAATTGTTTGTACTCTGGCTTCAACTATCTTTTCCATAATTTTGAGGCTGTGGGATAGGAGGGATATCTCTGTAGTTTTCACTGTTCCTTCTGTTCCCTTTCTTGAAAATAGGAATTGTCACCTCTTTTGGCCAGTCTTTTGGTATTTATTTATCATCCCATGTTTCTCTGAGGACTCCATACAGCGACTGTATCCCTGATGGACCGACAGCTTTAATCTTGTTGGCTGTAACTTCGTCGGATCCTGCCACTTTTCATTTTATGGAGTGCTCGCTCGACCTCTGATCAAGTTATTGGAGTGTCTTCACCTATCATCCTCTGACTTGTTTCTTAATCATCTATCCCATTAGGTCCATTTAGTAGCTTGTCAAAATATTGTTTCATGGCTTCCATAATACTTCTTAAAATGCGAACTTCATTTCCATCCGCTGTTTCTATTGCTGTGTTTCCTTATCCGATCTTTCGTATTTTACAATTCCATATACAATTTTCATATTCCCTTTTTTTATCTTCTTCCAGTTTAGATGTAAAATTTTCCCAGCTTTTCTCGTTTTCTTCCTCCATAATTCTCTTAACTTCTAATTTGCTGCTTCTATATTCTTTTGCAATCTCTTCCAATCTGCTGTTATCAGCTTGGTTACTGTTGTTTCTTCTATAGGACTTGACCATATCTAGAATTTTTTCACTTTATTTCTTTCGGCTATTGCCTCTTTTACTCTGTCGTCTATCATATGTCCTTTTCTCTTTAACTCTCCTGCTTGTTCTTCCACATATTTTTTTTTCGGCACTTGCCTTAAAATAATTCCATTCTTCGTGGCCCTTTTTTTATATCTGTTGTTGGTATTTCCTCTTGGAACTGCTGTTTGCATTCCATGTCTTCCAGTTTCCAGTCTGTAATTCTGGGTCTTTTCTTCCTAGTTACGTTTGCAATAGCTTTACTAACTCTCATATCTGCAACAAGTAGTCTGTGGTCACTGTTGAGGCTTTCACTGGGTGTTACTTTAACATCTTGCACTTTTTCTCCACTTAGCCTATCTGTTACAATGTTGTCTATTACAGATCTTTGTTGGCCATCCCAACTGTGTCTTGTTGCTTTGTGGCTATCGTTTTTTTGAAACCACGAATTTTTCACCACAAGTTTGTTTCCTATGCATATGTCAAGCAGGAGGTCTCCCTAAGCATTTCTACTGCCAAATCCGTATCGCCCCAGAATTACTTCATAACCCGACCTATCGGTTCCTATTTGGGCATTGAAGTCTCCCATTATCACCAGGTTCTCTTCGTCAATGATACTTTCTAGTTCTTCTGTAAAGCTTGTTTTTTGGTCCTCACTGCGTCTCTGCTGTGGGGACCACAGTTATGGCTTCTGCTTGTAGGCATATTTTGGGCTTTTATTAATCTTTCATTGATAAATGAGACATCTGTTATACTATCAATGTCTCTGTGGAGTACTAAACCAACTCCATTTTTCGCCACTGATTTGTTTCCACACAGTATAGTTTTTATCCGTCATCCAACATTTTTGTGTTGCTACCTTTCCATTTTGTTTCACTTAGGCCTAGAATGTGAATATGTCTACGGCTCATTAAATCCGTATTTTCTTTGCATTTCCCTGTTGAGGTGACAATGTTCAGGGTTCCGATCCGAAGCTTGATTCTACTTGTGCATCTTGGACGATCATCAGGCATAATATCGTCATTAATTCCATGGTTCTTGTCTATAATCGGTGCTCCTTTTAATTTTGAAAGCAACACTTTTTGTTTTCTTTTCTGTTGGCTTGCTAGGCCTAACACAGAAGGGCATCTGAGGGTATTAGGGAGTATTCAGCTTGAATTCTGTACGTCTTGACCAGGGTTCGGAAGTTGGTGCCATTACTTTGAGACCTGTTCGAGTCTAAGGCAGAACTTGACTTGATTTTCGCTTATAACTTTCGATTAGATTGTTTCCGCACCAGTGCACACTCACCTCAAATTGATGCATTTACCCTTCTTCATCATCCCTGAACGTTTGTAACATCATCACGGAATCACTCTGTATATAGACTAAGGAGAAATCGAAGACATTCGGTGTCAACAGTGTGAGATGACCCAAGAATTTGGCTGGAAGAGATTGGATGGAGAAGGCGTAAGGGAACAAATACGAGTTGATTTCGCTGAAGTTCTAAAAAAAATATTTCGCTAATCCCTAGTAATTCTCAGACATAAAAATATGATTACTATTAGAAGAAGTAGGAATCCTTGATCTTGCGAGGCACACACGCTAAATGCCGTCTTATGGCAGCCGACGTTGATAGTCTGTGAGTTATCTCGTCTCGAGGAAATCTCCGGTGGTTACTGTAAAATTTGAACCATAGGCGCTTTGTGATTCTTCGCATCAAGTACAACTTCCCGTTGTGTTATGTCATCTGCTCTCCTGCGATGTTTGCTGTATCAAAATTTAGGTTGTACCACATTCCTATTTCTTTCATTCTCTGAGCTAAGAATTGGGCTGCAACGGGTCCTGTAGGAGCGATGGCCTTCTTGAAACTATTACTATTACTCCGCGATTCACTAAAAGTGTTTGGCGGAGGGTGCATTGGACCTATCAGGAAAGGTAATGGTTTGGAAGGGATATACGGGATATGGCAGGTGGCGCCCATGGGCTATTGTGAGGAATCATCCCAGTATTCGCCTGGAGCGATCTAGGGAAACCATGGAAAACCCAGATCAGGATGGCCGGAGTACTTTATCGGAAGCTACTCCTGTCCGATTTTGTGTTTACTCGCCCGGTAAATCCTTTCTATTCCACTCCCTAATCGCTCGTGGAACAAATGAGTAGAGAAATAAATCGGTTCTGGCCCTGATTTCTCTTATCTTATTTTCACGGTCATTCCGAGATATGAATGTTGCTGGTAGCAATATTTGTTTGCTGTCATTCCGAAATACGTTAGTCGAGAATTTTTCAATTAGCTTCCGTCGAGAGCAACGTCTTCGGTGCTCCAGGTCTTCCCAACCTAACTCCTTCAACATCGCACTTACGCTTTCCCTCCAACTATATATACCTGTCACGAATCGGGAGGCTCATCTTTGGACCATCTCTAATGCCTCCATTAATCCCTTTTGATGGGGACCCCATACAGAGCAACAATATTCTAAGTGAGGCCTCACTAGTGACTTGTACGCAATCGATTTAACTTCCGGAGTGCGTTGTGTTAAATTACGACCTAGAAATCGGAGCATACGATTGGCTTTCCCAATTACATTCTCGATATGCTCATTCCATGACAAATTATTACGAATTGTTACCCCTAGGTATTTAGCTGAATCTACCGTTCTTAGGACAGTGCCATTAATTGTATATTCACAGCTAAATGGTGTCACCTTTTTACTTACACGCATGACTTGGCACTTTTTAGCGTTTAACTCCAACTGCCAATCTTTACACCACGCAATTATTTTCATAATATCGTCTTGTAACAAAGCGCAGTCGTCCTGGGTTGTGATTTTTAGGTAAATAATAGCATCATCGGCAAATAATCTTTTCATCCCCCTTATTATGTCGCACAAATCATTAAGGTATATGAGAAACAACAGAGGCCCTATCACGCTTCCCTGGGGAACCCCGGACCTCACTTCGCCAAGTGATGAACGCTCACCGTCGAGAACTATTCACTGTGTTCTGTCCTTCAAAAAGTCTGCAACCCAGTCGCATATTTGTCTAGATATACCGTATCCGCGAAGTGTCCTAAGTAACCTAGTGTGAGGCACAGTGTCGAAAGCTTTTTTGAAGTCTAATAAAACTAAATCAACCTGGGACTGCTCATCTATAATACCGCTCAAGTCGTGAATTAAGAGGGCAAGTTGTGTTTCGCAGCATTGGCCTTTTCTGAATCATGTTGATTTGGGTTTAAAAGCTCATCTTCATCCAAAAACCGCATGACATTTGAATAGATGATGTGTTCTAAAATCCTACAAAATATTGAGGTTAACGAGATCGGCCTATAATTTTGAGGATCATTAACATTCCCACTTTTGAACACTGGACTTACGATGGCGGTCTTCCATTCGGCTGGTATTTTTCCTTGATCCAAGGAGGCGGTATATAATTTCATTAAATACGGCGCAATTTCCTATGTGTACCTAGAGTAGAATCTTGTAGGAATACCGTCTGGTCCGGGAGCCTAATTGGGATTCACATTCATAAGCAGTTTAGTTATTCCCTTGACATCGAGAACGAGATCTTTCATAGTTTTATTGGTACGAATTTTAAATATCGGAATCTCCTCCGAGTTTTCTGTCGTGAAAGCTTTTTTAAACACATTATTCAAAATTTCTGCTTTCTCTACGCTTGTTTCTGATAATTCCCTATTTTCCCTAATCAACGACGGCATGACCTTACGAGAGCCTCTTACTAATTTGACATATGACCAGAACGTTGGAGAACAGTGTTAAATATCTTGTTTTACCGTTTACAATACAATACAATACAATACATTCATATTCCATTTATCCTAACATAAGAGACTGGCTCTGTGAGATGTGGAAAGTTGTCAATTTACAGATAAACAGTTGCATAACAAAATAATAAGTACACCACTAGATGTACAGTCATAGTATACATGGTACATTAAACACTTCCATTACAAAATAATACATACCGTACACCAGAAGATGTACAGTCATAGCATATATGGTACTTTAAAGAAAAAATCCATAACAAAATAATACATACACCACAAGATGTACAGTCATAACATAATGGTACCGTAAACAATTACGTAACAAACTAAATACATACACCAGGAGATGTACAGTGATAGCATACAATTCTTTCAATTTTTTCCTGAATTTATTCTTATCATCTACTAGACATTTAATATGTGTTGGAAGCATATTGAAGATATGTATCCCTGAATATCGGATCCCTTTTTGAACAAATGACAATGACTTGTAAGTCTTGTGAAGATCATTTTTACTTCTAGTGCCATAATTGTGTATTTTACTAAGTGCTCTCTTCGGAATGTTCTTGTAATGCATTCGCGGGCACCGACATATGATGTATCACCATTTCTTATTTATTCTTCATCAGATCTTTCAGTGAAAACAAAAACATGACATTTACGATAATGGTTCAACCCGCATTGTAACATTTTTCGAAATAGAATAGCTAAAATCATGTTATCCAGTGTCCTTATATCTCTGCACAACATTTTTCTTTCTTTTTCGAAAAGTTTGGAAATGTAAAAAGTCAAGTTTAATACTTTTCCCCTGGATCGTACTTTTACTAACTTGGAGAAATAATTGTAACAGAGACATATGGAGTAAATACCCTTCAACATATACTCGGAGGATCAAAATCCGTTCTGAACAGGTCTGATGGTTCCCAAGTAAGTTTCTGTACACTATATCGCAGGTTCTTATTCATTTCAGTATTTCCTGCAACAGATATCGACGCCGCTCGTGGTCGATACTGGCTGCAGCTCGTGACCTTGCCAAGGTTAACTAGCCGTGTTGGTGTTGTCAGGTTGCGAGTGCAAGAAGAAGCAGAAAGCTGCGCCGTGTTCCTGTGTTGGAGGGCCTCTCGGAGACGACATGGGAGTTCGCAGGTTTTGCGTGGGAGGCAACTGGAAGATGAATGGGGACAAGAAGAGCATAGACGAGATTATCGGTTTCCTCAGAGCTGGACCCATCGATGACAAAGTCGGTAAGACAGTACTAATCAGCACAGTAGTTCTCGTCTGCAGTTACTTTTGCAGTTTATGTAAGTAAAGAGAAGTAGAGAACCATGTACTATAATAGGGAAGTGAGGAGGTTAAAGAGGTTGGCAAGAAAAGAACATAACAGAGTTAAGAGACAGCAGGGTAGTAGGGAACATTTAAAACAACTAAACAAGGACTTAATAACAGCAAAGAAAGTGGCTAAAGATGGGTTTATGAAGAGTATTGTCAGTGCAGGAGGACCATTGACTGATGCATCTAGAAATTTCTATGGCTATATCAGGAAACTGAGGGGAAGGGAGGGTGTAGAGACACTTATAGATAAGGATGCAGAAGAAGTTACCGGCGATTTGAAAAAGGCAGAGGTTTTAAGTAACTGGTTCAGTGAAAGCATTAGGGACAATGAATCAGAAACAGGAGGGTCTAATTCTGAGAACGAGCTTAACATCACAATTAGAAATGACGATAGTAAAAAATTTGATATTCATCCTAAGGAAATCTTGAAGGAAATAAGAAAGCTGAAAAAACATAAAGGGGCTGGTGAAGATAATATTACTACAGATATCTTAAAGATAGCCGGATGTGACATTGTACCTTATCTTGAAATATTATTTAAATTGAGTCTGGATATTTGCTGCTTACCACAGGACTGGAAAAGTGCAATAGTAGTACCGGTACATAAAGGAGGGGTGAGAAATAGAGTTGAGAATTAAAGGCCAATCAGTTTAACATCAGTGGTAGGTAAATTAATGGAAAGATTGATATGCAACCACATTAGAAATGTATGTGAGGAACGTAAGTGGTTTTCAAGCAGGCAACATGGGTTCAGGCAAGGATATTAATGCGAATCTCAGTTGGTGGGATATATGCAAGATATTTCAGATGAAATGGACAAGGGAGGCCAAATTGATAATGTGGCAATAGATCTGTCTAAGGCGTTTGACAGAGTAAGCCATAAAATGGTAGTAAATAAGGTAAAAACCATTGGAGTGGATAAGAAAGTCATTTGCTCGGTAAAAGAATTTTTAAAGGCTAGAAAACAGAAAGTTAGGGTAGGAAATGTAGTATCAAAAGAAGTGGAAGTAAAAATGGGTGTGCCACAGGGTAGCGTATTGGGACCATTGCTATTCATTATTCTAATGAATAATTGTGTTGATTGTTTACTATCTGAAATTAGATTGTTTGCAGATGACATAATGCTGTATAAAAGAATCAAACGATAAAAGATTGTAAACAGTTGCAGGATGATCTGGACAGGATATCTAATTGGGTTGGTAAACATGGAATGAAGATAAATGCAAAGAAGAGTCAGCTAATTAGATACACAAATAAAAAACAAAAGGTTAATTATCAATATAAGGTGGGGAAAGAATTGCTTGCTGAAGACTTGAAATGTAAATATCTTGGAATTAGGCCTACTTTTGATAACAAGCTTAACTGGGCAGGACACATAGGACAGGTGGTAGGAAAAGGTTTCAAAGTTCTGCACTTGTTGGAGAGAGTGATGAGGGGATGTACGAGAGAAGTCAAGGAATTGGGTTACAAAACTTTGGTCAGACCATTGCTTGAATATGGTAGTGTAGTATGGGACCCTCATTTTACGTATCAAATACAGGAGTTGGAGAGGGTGCAAAAAGGGGCTGCTAGATTTGTTTCTGGAAATTATCGCAGAATGCAATCAGTGACGGATATGATAAAGGAGCTGGAATGGGATTCATTGCAAGACAGGAGGAGGATGAGGAGGGTCATGGGAGTGTACAGGGCATATACTGGCGATGACGCATGGAAAGATATTGCAATAGGTATGAAAAGTAGTTCATGGAAGGGAAAAGATGACCATGACCACAAGCTGGCACTCGATATCAGGCACAAGGGTGTAGGAAGATTCTCTTTTTTAGGTAAGGGTGTCAGGGATTGGAATGAGTTACCAATAGAAATGATGAATAATTTACTGAAAACTTTGAAAGAAGTTAAAGATAAAAATTTGTAGAGGACAAATGTAGGTGGGTGCAGGATAGGGGGAAGATGGGTGTGTAGGGAAACTGCCACCGGAGCCTGTGCTCCATTGCAATTAAATTAAATTAAATTAAATTAAAACCATAATAAAAAAATAGTTATCAAGTCATGGGTGATGCAGTCCCCTTTTTTTATTATTTTATGTGCAAATGTAAGCTTTCCATTTATAATTACATTCAGGTATACCTTCGAAAATTAATATCTAAAAACAATACACTCAAATTTCTATGGCAAAAACAGATTCAACAATTCACATGACATATATAATTAGCAAAACATCAGTTCTGATTTAAAATTATTCTTTATTACTGAACATTAAAATCCACCAAACATACATTTATTTACATTAACATACCTGCTTCCTTTTCTGGGTCTTTTGGGACAATTTTTAGAACATTTCTCTTCAGCATACTTGCAAGACTTGGCATAACAGTAGATTTCCACTGTTCATATTTTGTTTCTTCAAAAGCTTTCATTTGTTTAGCTATATTTAAATAATTAGCAAAAGCCTGAAAATATTGGAAAAGTGATCAGAAACAACAAAATTAATCACTGATTAAGTAACAATTTACATATAATTAAAATAAAGCTCACATTGTCCTTGAGAGCAGAATTCTTGAGCTCATCCACTTTCTGAAAAGTCAACACAGAATTTTTCAGCTTGTTGAAGAGAAGACGTTCCCAGAAAATAGCTCCGGCCACTGGTGGATGGTTTCTTAATAGAGGAGGATGTCTACGGCCACGCTGTGAAATATGAAAATATATTTGAAAGTATAGTAATTTAAAACAAGGTTAATCCTCAGATTCAATTGTAAGAAACTAAACTTCAAATTAGAATGGCTGGTGAGTGGGACTTCACAAAGTATGAGATAAAATTTGAGAACACAAGACTGTTTTGGACAGAAAACCAATGAGGCTGCAGTATGTTGCTGACAACTCAACAATGTCAATAAATAAAAATGTGGCATTCCGGTAAACCAAAATATTGTTAACAGATCATATGTTCTTTCATTCAAATCCATACATTAGTTTTTATGCAAAACACAGACAGGCAGAAAAAAACTTTCCAAAAATTGACGTATTGAGCCTTTGTATCATGGGAGGTATAGTGAATAAAACGTATCCTGTATCGTAACTGATTATTTAAGCTGTCACAATTTGCAGCTTCATTAAAATCCATGTGTTAGTTTTTGTGTGATATGGGGACAGATAGACAATAATTCCAAATTTTATAGTTTTTTTAAATAAAATTTTTGCAGGCACAAGTTTTCTACAATTATATTACATGATATAGATGATGAATTTCAGGCATCTGTTTGTTTTTAAAATATTTTTAAAAATTTAACTTGGTAACAGCAGTTAAAAAAAAAAAAAAAAAAAAAAAAAAAACTTCAAAATATACTAAGCCCTCAAGTATGTAATTATATTGCAGGTTCCAATGAATTTATATCAAGTTGTACCTCTTGGGTGTTATGGCCACATTATTCTGAAACCTTTTCACTTGTTACACACCACGAAATTTTATTACAGAACATAATAGAAATGTTACACAACACAAATAGAATCACAGTTTAACAATTTCATATTAAACTTCATTAATAGATATTAATTAATTACTACTTTATCTTTGCAAAAGGGTCTAGCGGAATAAGACAGTGAAAATGCCCCTGTCCCATCCCGTTCATGGGGAATACCAGTTCATAGATCTTGGTTAGCATAGCCTTCGGACCGATTTTTATTTCAATGCCGCCACTCTAGGGGGCACTACAGGGGTGAATGTGCCACTGGGGCCTAAATGCATATCTCATGAAATCAATGCGGGAAATTCTGAAAAAAAATCAGGGACGTGCACATTGCTACAGGAAATAGTATTTTTGTGGATTTTTCTGCACATTTTACAATGTTTTATCGCAATTTGTTTATATCGAGTTCCTTGAGTGACAATGTTTAGATTATGGGCACTATATCTACGGTTCAGATTTCAGACCTGTCAGAGTGGTGCAACATAGCGAAAAAAGGTAAAACACTTAATTTGATGCCATCGGGTTGCCATCCCCCACCACCAGGGGTCCTTACGGTGGGTACGCACGTCATAATTATAGTTGTGAGACGGGTGCTGAAATATTATTATGTGGATTTCTAAGTTGTTTGTTTGTCAAATGGAAGGAGCGCTTATAGGATTAATAAAAGCTACTAAATATTCCACGAAAAAGAAAACTTAATATATTTTTCAAGCATTTCTTGGTAAGAAATCTTTTTGTAGTGCAAAGCACTCAAAACAAAAATCACATGGCGTAACAATATTTCCGCCCCCCCCCCCCCTAAAGTTTAATCTTCGTCGCTATCCGTTTCTATAACAGGATTTGCATGAACGTCATCAAAAAACCTGCTTAGAACTTGAGATGGTCAAAATGTTTTGGATAATTATCAAGCATTTGAAAGGTAATAAATTACTGCAGCTGCATGAGAACAGCATCGTATCTTTCTGCAACCATTAGCACATTCGCAGTTGTATCACTTGATACCCATGTAACCTGTGGAGTTCAGCGAATAATCGATACAGCATCTGTACGTCATGGCGTTAATATGGCATGATCGATCTACGAATTTGGTGATGTTGCCCTTCTCTTTTAAATAGCGGAGATTGATTGTGTTACCATCATTTAACATTTTTGCCAAATATGAAACAGCCTGATACAATTGGTGTGTGGTAGGCAACCCTGGCATCAAATTCAGTGTTTACCTTTTTTCGCTATGTTGCACCACTCAGACAGGTCTGAAATCTGAACAGTAGATATAGTGCCCATGGATGATTCTACAGTATAAATCTAAATGTTGCCACTCAAGTAAATGACTTTGTTTACTAGAACTCGATAAAAAAAAAATTGATAAAACATTGTAAAATGTGCCAAAAATACTAGATATTTTCTGTAGCAATGTACACATCCCTGAATTTTTCAAGAATTTTCCCGCATTGATTTCACAAGTTATGCATTTAGACCCCAATGGCACATTCACCCCTGTTGCGCCCACCAGAGTGGCGGCATTGAAATAAAAATCGGTCTGAAGGCTATGCTAACCAAGATCTATGAACTGGTATTCCCCATGAACGTGATGGGCCAGGGCACTTTTCACTGTCTTATTCCGCTAGACCCTTTGTTTAAAACTGTACTTTCTAAAGACGTTAAATCAACTTACAGTAAATTTGTTTTCCACATCCGAAATTTCTTTACCAAACTGTTGCATGATATGATCAAATTTTAGCATTAGCTGTTCCTGTATGGCTTCCCTCGTCTCTATGTGTTTGAACTTAAGAAGCATTTCCAATGCCTCTTCAGATGATCTGAAAACACATAAAATGTTGAACATAGATTCTGCAGTAAAGTCTTACAATCATGCTACAAGTAGACAGTGAAAAATTGAAATATATATACTCAGGATTTTTAAAAGCAATAATAAACTATCAGCTTGACTTATCACACCTTCACTGTGAGTATTGCTGCGGCTGAAAATACAAACCAGATTGATAGTACAATCATCACCAGTATCATTAAGTTTTCACTCCAGCAGACTACAGTTGATAGTGAACAAGCATATCCTTCAATCTCCTGACTTTGACCACTTCTCTTTCAGTATCTTGTGGTCATTTTATTGGACTTATTTTCTAATGAGGAAAAATCTGAGGGTCAGTTGAAAACTAATGCCTCCTATTATTTCCTCCTTTTAACTGTCAAGAAATTCAAATGCAATTACATAGCTTAAAAAACCACAACTCTGATGCTTAATTAGTCACTTTTCAATATAATCTCCATCGATATCCACAGCTTTGGTCCACCCTTTAACAAGGGCATGTATTCCAGTGTTGTAAAATCATGGTCTTGCTTACTAAGCTATTGATACACTGACATTTTCACAGCCTCCTCATCTTCAAAGTTAATCCCCCAATGAGCTTCTTTTACTGGCTCATAATGATGGAAGTCGGATGGTGCTAGGTCAGAACTATAAGAGGCATGAGGTAAGTCTTTCCGTCCAATTTTCACAATCTCTTCAGTGGTGTGCTGACTGGTATGTGATCTTCATTTTTCATTAAAAAGAAGTATATTGACCATAGCTGTTGTCAGACAAACTTGGTGAAGACCTACCTTATGCTTTTTCAAGCATTTCACATATTGGTCAGAATTTATCGTGCATTACTGCTCCAAAAAAAAAATCAACGATAATCACACTCTCTATGTCCCAGAACACTGTTGCCATAACTTTCACTGCTGATCACACAGTTATGAATTTTGTCTTTCTTGGTGTGGTTATGTGATGCCATTCCGTTGACCATCTATTGATTGACCCATGATTTGTCTCCAGTCACAATTTTTTCTAGAAACTGCTCTCCCTCCAAATGGAAGTGCTACTAGTGTTCAGAGGCTATTGTTTTCCTTGTCTCTCTATTCTGGTCAGTTGACATTCTTGGTACCCACTGTGAACACTTTTGAGTATCTCATCTCTTGAATAATTGTGATCACACTGCCATTACCAAGGGAAAGAATGTAATAGAATTCATTTGTTGTCACTGGCAGTCATCACAAATGATGTCATCAACTCTTTGAATGTTGGCATGGAGCCACTGCCGTCACTGGCCTCCTGTTCTGTTTTTCATTAGGCAACAGTGTTTGACCTACAGCCTTATTACAACAAAAAACCCATCATCTAACAGTGGCATCCACTTTTAATCACTGTACATATTATTCAACCTTTCATGAATATGAATTGTCATTTCACCTTCCACATTCAAGAATTCAATCACAGAATGCTGTCTAATATGAACATCAATGTCAGCTACTTTGCAAGTGGATGCAGTACTGCCACCTGTTCATGCAGGAAACTTCTACAGCAGTGGGTTGGAGAAGAATGTTTGAGGAATTGCTCCAAATTTAAATTTTTCACTTGACTAACATATTTAAGGGAAAAAAATTGTTTTAATTGAGTACTGCCACAGAAGTGAAAACTTTAAACTACGAATATAATAAGTGAAACACATCATACTTATAGCTACAGATATACTTTTGACATTAGCATGTTGGTGACTCATTAGATTTTACCCATCTAAAAGTTGCCTGACACAACTAAAGATATTTTCACTTTAAAAAAATTTATCCAATTGTGGATTTGATCCCTTAACTTTCCATTCTACAGAACAGCACTTTACCACTTCATGCATGGGGACTTCCAATGGCTGCAAACTTATAACATCTAATTCGAACAATTAAAATCAGATGTATTACAAAAAGTTTCTCTGATTGTGGATTCATCTAGTAACTTTCCATTCTACGGCACAACACTTAACCACTTCACCCAAGGGGATTGCCAATGGCTGTGTACTTATAAGATCTAATTTGAATGATTAATGTCAGATATATTACAAAAATTAAAATCAAGATAGTCAAAACACGTGACGTACAGGGTGCGGCAGCATAACTTCCTTTTTTAAAATTTTCGCCATTCAGTCAGTTAATGTCGCAGTGCAGCGCTAGTGGTCTCATTCGAGAGGCGTGACTATAAAGGTTTGCCCCGACAGAGTTCAGTCGCCACCATGCGTTGGAACAGTGAGGAGGGTGTGTTTGCCGTTGAGGCCTACTTTTCGAGCAGATGTTCTGTGATCGCAACCCAGCGCACTTTTTGGAATTGCTTTAATTTAGCCCCATTGACCCCTGCCCCGTACCGGAAATCAATTGTTACGTAGGTCACTACGTTCAGACAAACTGCAAGTGCGACAAGACGAAGAACTGGAGGTCCTCGACCCATTAGATTACCTGAGAACATAGAGGCAATGAGAGCTTCAATGTTGTGCGTTCTGCGCTCAAACATGCGTCTGCCCTTGGAATATCCGATCGTTCTGTGAGGAGAATCCTTCATGATAATCTTCATTTCCATCCGTACAAGATGGCAACTGTGCAGGAACATTCTGAACGTGACTTCAATTCTCGGGGAACGCATGTGAGGTTCTTCTGGAAGACGTTCCCTGGGGACGCTATTGTTTGTTTTTTGTAGTGATGAAGCACATTTTCATTTGTGTGGATCCGTCAACAAACAAAACATGCGCTACTGGGCTGACACCAATCCTCGACAATTGCATCATAGTCCTTTGCATTCACCTATACTCACAGTGAGGGGTGCAATTTCCTTAGGTGGAATTATTGGTCCCTGGTTCTTTGAGGAAAATGAAGTCACAGTGACAGTGAATTTGGACGGGTATGTAAACATGTTAGAGGAATTTTTTCCGCACTGCTTGATGAGTTTGACTTAGGGGATACTTGGTTCCAACAAGACAGTGTAACGGCACACACTTCAAGAGCATCGATGGTTGTTTTGAGGGAGCACTTCCCAGAGTGCCTCATCTCAGTTAGGGCAATTTGGAGTGGCCGGCTTTCCCGATTTGACCCCTTGTGATTTTTTTCTATGTTTTTTTTTTGAAATCCCGTGTTTATGTGAACCGTCTGAAGACCCTATAAGATTTGAATAGCAACATCCAGGAAGAAGTTGCCAACATAACAACTGCTATGCTGTCAGGTGTCATGACTAACACCAGAAATCGTTTATTCAGTGTGTGCAGAATAGGGACGTCACATACCTGATTTGTTCTTCAAAACTAAGTAAAACCAAACTTTATGTATGTGCCTACATTATAAAAAACAAAAATTTTTTGATTCGTACAATGGGTTTTATTAAGTTTTGAAAAAAGAAGTTATGCTGCCGCACCCTGTAGATACAATATTATAGGTACAAGAGGAATGAGGACAAATGTTTATGTGTTAATAGTGTTTATATATCTTACAGTCAGGTATATACAATATATTTGTGTGTATATGTGTACACAAGCTGCCGCCCATACACCAGTAGGTATATATACTACATACAAGTATAATCTATACTTTCACTGTCATCAAAGTGCAATAGTTATAGCTACAGATATTTAAAAAGTGTCCAATGTGCCTGAAGAAGTTTTCACTTAAAATAGTAGGTATTAGTTTTTAACTAACCATTGTATGTCATATTCTTCATTCCGCTGAGAATTTGT